>VWZY01009341.1:21032-63671 GCA_013399075.1 Chloroceryle aenea
CCCCCCCCCTTTAGAGTTATTTTTTATAAACCATGTTCTGTCATCATATCTGTTTTAGAGCTTAATGAAGGATTGGATTCTATTCCTCTATTATTTTCCCTTCGTTCTACTGAGGAAAAAACAAACACTATGATGATGATGAAAACTAAAATGACAGGTGAACAAGAGAGAGGGAAGTTAAAGTTAGAACTAAAAACTTACCAATTTTCAAAGTTGATAGTTAAACAATAAAAGATAAAATCAAAATAATTAATGTCTTTTTCTCTTTCTTAAGAAACAATGAAACAAAAACTATAATTCCTAGTATTTTCTGTAAAAACATAACTGAATATTCGCCTTCAGTTCTGGGTGGTTTAGCCTTTCAGCTACATCAAAAGCTGAGATTACCCACCTCTGCCATTAAAGACAAGAAGTGAAAATATCACAGCACACTCTCCCCTTGGCTTCCTCCCAATGCCAGCTGAGACTTTATTGGAAGTAGCACTGTAGGGATTTTTTTCTGTCACTCTGCGTTGGTTTGGCCACCCTATTAGCAACAATATAGTTCCTCATCAGAGCTAATGCATCATCTTTGATCATCCTCCTAGTTTACATTTCTCATGCCTTTTATTCACATCTCACAATCCTCATCATTATACATATTTCCAAACTTTCATCTCCCCGAGGACAGAGAGGGAATAACAGGGAAGCTGGAATTTAACAAGATTTGGCACTAAGCTTTGATTTATTGAATCAAAGGCTGGAGGGAAGGAGCACAGAAAAGGAAAGGGCAGGAGAAGAGCAGTGCACAACAACAATTTGCAAAGACCTTCTGTGCCAGCAAAACCTTGATTGCTAATGACTGGCTGCTCTCTGCAATACTGAAGTTGAGGTGAAACCTCTCCAGCTTCCTGGCCCTACAACTTCCCCCAGCCAGTGGAGGCAGGCAGGCAGCCACTATCCCCAAGTGCAGGTACGCACACACCCTGGGAAGATGCCCCCAAGCTCAGCAAGGCTGGACTGTTGTCCATCCCACCACTGCCTCTCTCTGTGGAGACAGACTGCAGGTACAGCCCGACTCATTCTCCCTCTCGCATCCCCTCGCTCTGCTCAGCTGTGTGGGAAAAATACTAACCTCCAGCCCCTCCTGCCATGTTCTCCCTCAGCCTAACAAAGCAGTTCCACTGGTCAGGGACTNCACCCCAATCCCTGCTTCATGGCTCCAGCAGGAAAATAGGGCTGCACAAGAGCTGGCCAGATGAGGCAAAACAGGATAGCTGGCTTCCACTACTTGCTCAGTGCCCAGGAAGGTTGTTGCTGGCCCCAAACAGATAAAGATGGTGATTTTGACACAAGTAGATCCTCTAGAGGTGTGCCAGAATAGCGGCAATGTTTAATGCTCCATGCAGGCTTCCTGCTCCTCTCCTGCTAGGAGCTGCTGCTCCCCTCAAAAGCTTATCTCCAGCTTCACTGACTTCAGTGACCCCTTCCACAAATTAAGGATGTGAAAATTGAGCTGCACTGAAAAAACTGTTTGCTCCAGCTAAGTAAACAACAAAAACAGAGGCTCCCCCACAGTTTTTCAGTTGTCAGGACAGGAGCAGTCACTGGGATCCCACTGTGGGGTGACAGAGGGAAAAAACACCATTGCTCCCTGTTGCACAACTATGTGCCACATAAAAATAATAATTGTTCTATCTGCAAGAGCCCTCCTAGCTGTCAACACCTGCAGGCACACAAATGCCTTTGCAAAAGACAGATAGGCACATTTCCCAATTTACAAATTGCTACGCAGTGCACCAGAGGTACAGGCAACCAGCCTGCACAGTCAAAGAAGGCAGAAGTCAGAATAAATTTATTAGAAGCTTTGAGGTGCTCAAATATGTGCAAACATATTAACCATGCACAAAAAAGAAAGGATAGACTGAGCATGGGAAGAGACAGCACTACCACTGCTTCTGTTGTCCCTGCTTACTGGATAAACAGAGGGCTTCTGTAGATAAACAAAAGATTGTGAGACTAGCACTTCTCCCAGTGCCAGACTTAGACATAAACACACAAATGAAAAGTGTTTCTTAGAATAAGCTGCACTGTTTTGGCTTTTGGCACTGGAAATGACAGAGATTTGTGTCAGTGGGGCTCCAAAGTACATTAATCCTTTATAAATGTTTTTTAAATAATACATGTGCCCTGAAAGAACTGTCTTATTAAACTGACATCTAAATTTAAAGGCCTATTTGGGGAAAAGCATCATTTATTAAACTGATGCCAACACCTTCCTGTCCCTCAGGAAGACAACAGCACAACAAAATGTTCCTTTCCTGCTCTGCTGGATCGCTCCTCAGCCCCAACAAAGCCCACATTAACCTGCCAGAGCAGAAGGGCAGAGAGCTTTGTGACCCCTGCGCACTGAGTTGGTCTTCTTGTGGTCACTGCCAAGCCAGACCACTTCCCCCAGCATGTCAAGGCCTTGCCAAGCCTCCCTGCCCAAGAGCTTGGTGAAGAGCCCAGCAGCAAAGGAAACCACAAGCAGCAACCTGCAAAGTTCTTGCTTCCCCCAGCAGAAGGCCACTACATGATTCAGCATGTATTAAGACATCCCTGTGACTCTTGCCGTGGCTTTAATATGCATCAGCTTTAGGTTTTGAGCTTCTGATACAGCAAACTCTGTAAAACATGCTTGTTTTAAAGACCTGGACAATTTCCATGTTGAAGGCAAAGCTCACAGTATGTGCTCTGCTCATCAAGGACCTGTTGAGCAGAAACACTATGTCCGGAAGACGAGTTCTCCTGAAAGACCCCTAAGTAGTTGCCAGGATGGTCTCCTGTGGTTGACTCCAAAACCAAATTTGCTCCTGAGAGCACTGTGCTGCCCAGATGAGTTCATTGATGCCTGACTTCATCTCTTCCAGAGTACACATATGGATACCTGGAGCTGTGTCTGTGCATCTCACATATGATCTGCAACTACGTCTGCTTTTCAGGTGTGGAGTCTTCCTCTCCCTTCCTGTGGTTGCCAGTTCCTTTAGTGGTGGGCAAAGGGGGATAAGGACTGCCTGCAAACACCTTTAATCCACTTGTGCTTTACAGAAGCCCCAGATCAGCAAAGATTAAGAATGAGTACCTTTGGGAATTAATCTAGATGAACGGATCATCTAGACACCACTAAGTCATGCTGGTAATTCCTGTTTCCTTCTGGCATGACTACTAGGAACACCAGCCCCCATTTCTTAGAGAAGCAGTCTTTGGGCAGAGGGTGCATTTTGGGATCTCCAAGTGCTTGGGCTCTAACCTTGCTGTATTGAAGGAATCACTATCCCCATTTCATCTTTCAGAGCAATAAGCACCCAGCCTCCCACTGCCATGAGGATATGGCAGTGTGGGGAGCAGAGCATCAAAGATGCGAGCTGCAGAGCTGAACCCTTCCCTCCTCCACTTGGACCAACACAGGGCCTGTCTGGACCAGGGTGTGCTGCCAGCACCAGGTGTCCTAGGTTACCTGCTCAGCAACAACAGTTTTGACAGCATTTATTATCAGGTGAGTAATCTCATGCCCAACAAAAGCATGAAAAAATAGAGACAGAAAAGAGAAGTTCCTGACATAGCCTAATTTGTGGTCTAACACCAAACAGGTCTGCAATAAATTGGAAATTTTCTTCACATAGCAGAGATCAATAAATGTAATTATTTGGACTTAAACCTCATGAATTCTGAAGAGTTTCTCAGATTACTTGGAGAATAAATGCTATTTTATACGATGTCAAAGCTGATCAGAATAACAACACTTACAGCAAAGACCCCATCAGCAGGAACAAAACCTTACAGTATCTCACTGTGTCTCACACTTCTTAAAGGAAGATTACCAGGCCAGAAATCACGTTAAAAGAATTGATGTCTCCTCTCTTGAGCTATTAACAAAGCAAGCTGGGCTTGTAAACCTCTCATCGTTCCAGTCTCCATCTCTGATCTTAAAACTAACACATTCTTCAAATTTCATTTGTTTTCCTCAGTGACACCAGCTGTTCAGGCTTATGCTTTCTTTAAGATGGATGGTGAAGTTAGACAGGACTGTCTGTCAGAGATGGGGCCCAAATCCAAACCATATTTCCACAGACATGCATTCTGGGATTTGAGAGAAAATAGGATTGCCATCCAGTCACCCTTGTTATTGGAAAATTAAAACGTGAGGAGCAAGCTAAGTCAGACTCAAAACCTGCCTCAGTTTGGTCTGTTTCCAGGACCTTTACATACACTATTATGAATCAGGTGTAATTCCACTAAAGTCAAGGTACTGCTCAGATGGAAAACTGGCATTAGAGCAGAATTTCTCAGGTCCTAAGGATGAATCACTTTTACTTCCCATCAATCCTCCCCATTCTTCCAGTGCTGTGCAATGTGTCTGCACTGAGCTCGGGACAATATGGGACGAAGTCTGAAACAAATTTATTCCCAGCAGAAGCCTCCCAGCCCAGAAGTCTGTTCATTTTAACCAAGGCTACATGTTGGAGATGAAGTGCCATCTTTAGAGATCAGAGTATTTAGGCTGAACTTTCTTCCATTGCAGTAAACAGAATTTTAACCAATTTAGATTGTGCATGACTTTGCCTAAGCAGAAAAAACAGGTCAGGCTTTCCTATGAAGCCTGTGGCTGAGCTGCCCCTTCCTTGACAAACCCACATGTACATCTTCATGCACCATCCCCAGCCCTGGCAACCACAACCTGCCTGAATACAACCTGATAGTCACTGTTAAGGCTCTAGTATAGATTTATGTATATTCAAGGTCTGCGTTTGAAACACTCAAGCAGAGACCAACCTGGATTTCAAGGTTTCTGCAAGACAGGCTTCATGCCAACCTACAAGAACACAAGACTGTTATTTTCCACTTAACTAAAATGTGGGGGGAAAGTGCATCTCCATCCTTTGGCTAGAACCCGAAGAAGCTGTCATTCCACACACTTGAAAGTTGCATGTGAAGTGAAAGGGGCTGTTCAGTATATGCACAAAGCTGTAATTATCCCAGCAAGCCTTTCTGCTAGGAATAGATTATCTTTGTTTTTTGCCAATCTGATTCAGAGCTGTTCCCAAACTAAAATAAGTGGCAAAGTCCACAAACAGCTTTTTTAACTGGTAGAACAGGTAGCGTCATTCACTCACCTCACTTGGCTGCAAGGACGAAGCTGCTAGGCAAAGAGCAGATCCCTGTGAGGTGATACAAAAGGGTGAATATGCCTGGAATTCCTCACACTTCAGGAAACAAGATAGAAAAATCTTCAAAGCAGGTATCAACTTGAAGGAGAAGTAAACTAAGCAGTGTCCTTTCTTTGCATTTCCAGCCACTGCAGTACAGGCCACCTTACAAGACTGCTAATGAAGGTGGACCCATATTGAGATGTGAATCTTGCCAATTTACAGTGCCATTGAGAGGTTTTGTGAAGTCAGGAAGAAAAATCAAGCAGGACCAAGACAGGCACAGGAAAGGGCACCAACACCCTCAAAACACATTGGGGACACCCCCTCCACAAAGAGACACTGGGACCAGGAATTTTAGTGAAAGAAGACAAATTGAAAAGGAATGTTAAAACAAACTTAGGAAATACCAGTGTCTAAGTAGAGAACATTTCTTCATAAACTGCTCCAGCAAGACTGTGCTGTGTCTGGTGTCTCTGCTGGTTGCACTAACTGGTCTTTTAAGTCATCAGCTCATCACCTATAACTTCATCTGATGAGTCAAACAGCCTGGAAGCATTGGTTACAAAAGCCATCAGAAAGCAGGAAAACAAATAGAGTAAGGCTAAATTAGTAAAGAGGAAAAGGTTGTTAATTTTGTTCACTTTTAAAACGTGAGCCAAAAAATGCCACAGGTAACCAAATGAAGAACAACCAACTTTCTGCATGGCACCAGTTTTACCACACCGATCATATTCCCTCCAGACATGGGCAAATGTTTCCTACAATAAGAGAAATGAGAAAGATGATACATCACCTGATTGCCCAAAGTGAATCATGTTCTGTCCTTGGCAGCCCCAGAAAAGATGCAGATCAAGGGCTTGACTTGGCTAGTGTAACTGAGATGGGAGTCAGGTTCAAGAGCTGACAAAAACAGTTATATCAACATTCTGATAAAATGAAAAAATGCCAACTGCTACCTGTCATTAGGAGTTATACGTTGTTAGATACCCACAAGGATGTCCAGCTGTGTGAAAGTCATCAGCTTTCCAAAACCCTTAGAGATGATGGTAGGAAAAAAGAACAATCCTCTTCTTCAGCCACATGGATCTTTGTTTCTGAGTTGTTGGGTTCTCGGGTTTTGTTTTTTCTTTTTCCATCCCCAAACAAGTGCATTGAGATTTTCAGCAAATAATGACAGAGGATCGTTGGGGGATAGATGTCAGAAAGATCTCTGTATGTATGTCTCATGTTCTTGTTTCTATTATTATTCTTCTACATCTTCTATTTCAACCTGTCTGCATTACAGACAGATACTGCTTTCTGTTCTATGGAGATCATTACATTTGTAATTGGAAACCTCAAGAAATTTTTCTTTCTTCATGTCCTTTCAGGAATAGCTGACAATAGAAACTTTGGTGTCAGATTGTCATTCAGATTATGGAAAAGGAGATATAACTATGAAAATGACCTATAATTTTTTCCCCTTCTGTCTCTTCCTTCAAGTGCAGTTAAAAGCTAATAAAGAGGTTGCATTAAAAGCCCTGAGTAACTGGGACCAGGTGAGAACAGTGACAGTAGGTAGAGGCAGATGCTCTCATCAAGAACAATGCAATTTTAAATCCAGACAACTTTTATATGCAGCTGCTTTTCATTTCCAGTCCTTTACAGGCCAATTTTGTTCCACGTTTCAGCTCAGAAAGAGAAATGCCCTTCCACAGGGTATTCTCTCCTTCCTGAAAGGAAGCCATGCAGAAACCAGTCAACATATTTGCTTTTATCAGGCCATTCCTCTGTATTGTACCACGTTGTATAAACTGAAATTCTTTTGCATCTGGGAGCAATAACTGCTGTTTTGCCCTATGTCTGTGCAAAGCTTAGCCAAAGTGGCCTTAGCCACAGACAGGGTCTTCTCGATGCTCTTGCTCTGCCAATGGCTGTATTTCATCATGCTGAGAAATTGACATAACCATTAATAATAGTGATGGATATTTGATATTCCTTCTTTTATTGGTTTCACCACCTTGTGCTAAAAGTCTCTGGGGCTGTGAGCAGAAAAACAGAGCAAGAATGTAGCCTGGAATGGATCCTAGGGGAAAGGTCTGCCCAAGGGGAAGGATGTCAAAGAAATTTTCTTGGGTATAAAGAAAGAAAAGATGAAATGGAAACAAAGGTATAGGAAAATTTGCCACTTCTACGGAGAAAAAAAAAAAAGTATCATAAGTATTAAATTTGAGCTTAAACTCCTTGTTGTACACAAACACCACCAAAAATTGAGATAAAAGAACCTTCTGTCTAGCTGTGGTGGAAGAGCAGAAGAAATACTTAAAGATGTTTTTTTTTTATATAGCTGAAACATAGGACTGCACTGAGTAAATGAGGAAAACATTATATAATAATGGCAAACTGTCTAATGGAAAAAAAAAAAAAGGTATTTTCATCAAGAAACAAGAGAAAGGAAGTGAGAAAATCTCCCTGCATTACTAGCCAGCTTAGAAATCTTCTGCAGTATCTTTTGTATCACTAATTTTTCATTAAAAGTTGCTTGAAAGATAAGGAGCCCTGAGCATCATGGGCATCATGTCCCCTGTCTTTTCAAATCAGTTCTAAGCCCAGCCTGTAACCCATCATGCTGTACTCATTTATCACATGTCTACAGTGGCCTGCTGTGCATGCCAAGCAGTTTCCAAACACTGAAGGATGGAGCCAGATCTCAAGGTCTCATACTCTGACAGAAGATGACAGGGGTTAAGAGAAGAACAATTTGTAATTTAGGTTTAAGGTTTATTTTACACTCAGGCCAATTTTCATCTTGTTGGCAATGTAAAGAGGACCTCATAGAAAACAAAATGCAATTTATTATTCTTTTATGGCTCCTTTATGTTTTCAAGATATTAGAAAGAACCCTTCTGTAAAAAAATCAATCTCCAATGTACAGATCTGTTCATTTCAGAGTAAACAACTCTGTGGAAATGTGCCTCTGAAATGATACTAAAAGTAGAAAGGGAAATGATTCCATGCATCCAATGTTTTCACAAAGCTTTGTCATTTTCTGCCTTCAGGTGTGCCTTGGGCAGACTTTCTAGCCACTTAGCTGGGATTTCTGCTTTTCTGGCAAAGCCAAGACACACCATCTCTGCTCGGCATCTGCACTATATGTTACTCTGTCTGGGATCAGCACACTGAGAGTTCAAGCTGGGCAGGGGAATGAGATACATTATGCATGCAACCTGCTGTGGGCTCCCATGTGGATGATAAACACGCTCTGAGGACAAATGCACCATAACATGAGCAGACAGGATGATGTTTGCTTGTACACGCTGGGAGATGAGCAGTTGGCTCTGGGCAGCATCCAGAGCCGGTCAGAGCAGGCTGACGTGCAGAGTCTCACCTGCTGGCAAGTACGCAGGGAGCCTCTTCATTTCCCCATAGAAAATGTTGGGAAAACACTTCTCTCTTCAATAACCTGTGCAGATCTAATGACCAGGAGTTGGTCTTTTCCGAGATTGACAACCTTGCTCATCACAGCCCCCACTTTGTAATGCCAGTCTCTCCAAAATGCTTCCCACACACTTTGCTCCATCCATCCCAGGACCACACACACCATTGCCACATAACCAAGCCATGCTCTACCCCTACAAATGTGGTTTATCACTGATTCATGAGACTTCCATGCTGCAGGCCAGATTCTCAACACCCAGTTTGTTAATCCATGCAGCCATGCCCTGTCTCAGAGCATTTTTCCAGCATATGCTGCTGTACTAGATGCGGTCATCAGCATAGGATTCTTGACAAGAAACAGAAGATTTTTACTGGGTTTTCTCTAGTGCAGTGATTCATCTTTTTTATTTTCCAGGGTTCATCTATTATGAATTGTTATTATTTTTATAATTTGTTAAGCACTTTGAGCATATTTCTCCACACAGAAGACTAAATTTTGGTCCTGGTCTCTGAGAGGCTGTATTTTAATAAAACTGATTTTTCTCACAAACTGCTATGAGCTCGACATAATTTCTGCAATATTTACAGCACATCCTAAAGGTCTACCACACATATTTCCTTTTGTTTTTACAGACATTTCTTATGCTTCTGTTTGCAATGAGACCAAACAGACTTAGAAACCTAACAGGTGTTTAAAAAAAAGCAAAACCAAAACCAGAAAACATATTTAGTATTTTCTTATTAATTGTATGATTTCCCTGACAACCCCATGATTTTTCAAGAACTACAGAAGACTCTTGAGAAAACACAGTGAAAGCCACTACTGGTAAAATTACACTCTTCAGGTACAACAATGTTTGATACATGTGATCATGTTTCCTATACCGTAGTTTATGCTACATGAGGGTATACAAAATAAATGCTCTTTGATCTCCTCCAGACTACATGCACAGTTTGTGCATCGACTGAGTTGCCTCTAATCTAAGCATCTGGATTCAGTGTGGATCCTGCCCACTGTGGATTCAGTGTGTATCCTGCACACTCTCTCCACCTGAGTGTGGCATCTCAGAGCACATATAGTCCCAGTGTACTGTAAAGCAAGAAACAATCCAAGCTTTGAGACAAGGAATGTGCTCACTATGAAAGGTTTTTACTTACTGCTTTCACAATTCTTGCACCCAGAACTGGAGTTTCCAGTTCAGAGACTTCTTTAAGATGTGATGAATAGAAGAAATCATTTCCATGGCCATGGACTGGGTCAGTGAGTGCTCAGACCTGCTATGCTAAAATGTCTGGAGCAGAAAAAAGCAGCTTGAAGCAAGGAGTAATGGATGTGAAAGCTCAGGTCAAAGAAGGGTATTGCAGCTGCTCTATGAATCACCTTTTTGAAGCAGGATTTCTTTCCACTGCCTGAAGGTGGGAAAAGAGTTCAGAGAGTGCCTGGTTCTGCTGGCCAAATAGCCCAGCACATCACCTTTCACTCCCAGCCAAGAGCGATACTATAAATGAGGCAGGAGAGAGACCTGTGGTTATTTATTGGTTTTAAATGAACTGGGCATATTGATTATTTTTCCCCTTTTCTTTCTGAAAATACGATTAAGTTGGTATAACAAACAGCTTCACTAATGGACTGTGTCAGTAACTGATGTCTATCCTTAGCTGAAATGAACTGCATACTTCTCTGCTCATTTCACCATGGTGTTCCCTACTCTGGCAGTGGTCCACTTACTGACTCATGAAATCCTTCCAGATGTACCACACAGGGTTCTCCTCTCAAAGCGGACATCACAATTTGTTTCCCTTCAGAGGGTTGTGGTCCATGCAATGAGCAGTTCCTTCATCTGGCACTGACTCCTTACACAGCACAAGACAGCCATCACCAGCCAGCAGCTCAAGAGAATGCTTCAAATCCATTCAAAAGCTTTCTGCTGAGGAAGCACAGGTAGGTGACAGCCCTCTCCAGCTACCTCTTCCACTCCCATACATGCCAGGAGTGGAAGACACCTTTCACAAAGGTAAATGAGAAAGAGAGTGACTGAGGATGTCCAGACACCCAGCCAGTGCCCCAGCCAATGGCCCTCTGGACTCATCCCAGAAACCAGTCCCCGTTTCCTGAGTCCAGAGATGAGACTGAATGGAGTGGGAATGTCCTGGCAAAGCTCCCACAGGCAAGGAGAGGCACTCTTCTTCCTGCTGTTGGATCCTTCTGGGACCACATCCCCAGGTTTCTATCAGGAAAGAATCACAGTGCTGTGACTTCAAGCCTGCCTTCAAGCCTTCTTACAGACAGTGTGTCCAAGAGGTGCTCAGACCACAGCAGAATTGGTGTGGACTGGTTTAGCATGGAGCTGCACACCACAGCAGCCCAAAGGTCTTCTGCTGGTCCAGGCTATGAGTTCAGTGGAAACAGCCACATCCATGAACTCAACCACAAACTGGTGTGCCTGCTTGCAGGCCTAAAATTCAGCACATGATTCCAAGTGCTATTGAATCAAGGGCCTGTAAGACATGGGAAGTGCTTCAGCTGAAAGCACCCCCACCTCACACCATTTTGGGGTCTGGAAGCACCCTGTGCAAAGAAATGAAATCCAGGCTGTGCTGATAGGTCTGAGGGTGTCAGTCATCTTTCTGAAAGGATTACAGAGAAAGGCCTTGCATATAAATAACAAAAATGCACAATCCAGGACTTTCTGTCTCTGTCAGACAACCCTCAATAAGCAGTTGTGAGAAATACAGCAGCCACGCGGTAATAAAAAACAGGCTTACATTTGTCACCTCATTGAATCCAAGACAGGAAGTATAAAATATGATACATCTTTCTCTAGCAGACAATGTCTTTCATATCACCCGCAGTCCAGGTTTGGACAGATTGAAGGCCCTGAAGGAAAGTATAAATTATACACGCACATATACATGGGGTTATGTCCACAAGCACTGAGCACAGTGAATTTGCCACCTGCCTGTAGGGGAAAACTGCCACACAGAGGATTAAAGAACCTGTCCCACACCACTTCTTCCTCTTTCTTTCTACTTTAGTGAGAACCATGAACCTGTACTCAAAGGCAGAGGTTGGCCTATAAGTCTCCACATTACCCATCTAATGAAGCAAAAACCTATATTTTCAGAGGTCGACTGTCACACAGTCAGCTTCTCATCACAGTAATAGCTCAGATACTAGCAGAGCTACTGGTGTGAATAAAACTAGACTTTTAAGGAGTGACTTTGCCAGAAGAGCCATTCAGTGTTTCTGCATGGACAAGGCACTGTCAAGGAAGATGCACATGTTGGTAATGTTAGGCTTTTCCTGGTATTTTTCTACCAAATTGTGTCAGGAATAGGGCAGTTGCTTCAGAACCACAGTGGGGCTGCAGAGCTGTGGGAGCACAGCTCAATACCCCTACACCACTGATCATCGTAGACACACAAGCAAGGCCCTACAAATGCAAATATTTGCCAAGGAAGGCACAGTTTAGGTACCAAACTTGCAAATGAAGAAGTGATGCTTAGAACATAGAAAGCATGTATACTTTCCCCAGCTTGTCAAAAGAACATTTCTCCTGGATGTCCTAGGCTTTGTCAACACCGGAAACAAGTGAATGGCTGTAATCATGCTTACTGGATTGAGTTACATGGCTAGTTGATATTCATTACATCAGGGTGCTGTGTATCCTTCAGGGGACTGACCATTTCTGAATTATACTTGAGAATCTCCTGTCTGTGTCTAAGGTTAGTTTCATATGGGTAATGCTTCATACTGTTGTCTCAGTCTGATGCTAGTTCCCTTCAAAGAAATACAGTAGAGATATGAAAGTGGACTGGGTTGTACTGCCCACCTTGTAGGTTTGTAGCAATATTCCAAAATCTTGAGTAGCACACTTTGAATACAGCCAAAACAACTGTTATAGTATGTCACTGGGGGGTTCCTCTTTTGTTGAAAGTCCACAGTGCTGTCATACCCTGTGGTGGGACCTGTGAGTCCCATAGCTGAGCCAGGCATCCTCTGAAGGCCCTACTGGGGAAGGAAGGAAAAGCAGTACTCTGACAACGAGGGGCATCAGCACCAGTCAGGGTCGGGGAGGCAGGCAGTGCCAGGCAGGTATTCCTAGAAATTATTCTGAAAGTCCAGCATTAAATCTGAGCAAGTATTCATGTTGGTACCCAGTCACAGCTGCCTTTCTCAAGTGCTCCCCGGTAATGCCTTCATTCATATTCCTCTGCTTTTCTGTCTTTGTGGTTAAAAGCCTCCATAGACTCCTCTGCACGTACCACTAAAATGGGGTTACTTCATGCTCTGGCAGATAGATGGGACTGTACTGTGTATATTTACATTTTTAAAAAAGATATTGCTAATGTATTTCAGTAATGATAATAATAATAATAAAAAAAAATCTTTCTAGCCATTACAGTAATGGCTTTGAGCTAATTGCTTGCATTTGCACTCAAATATGGTTCTCCCCTCTCTGGCTCATTTCCATTTTTATGGAAATTGGTTTGCCTGCTAGACTTTAAACTCTCAGCTCTTGAGGACCAGCTGTTGCCTGACTTCCTCACTCAGGTAGGAACTTACTCCTCTGATTGCAATAGGACCATTTATGGAAGAAAAGGCTGCTAAACACAGCTAAAATTGCCAGAACCCAGCTTATGGTCCATAGGCCGTGCTGGGATGTGCTGTGTGCTTTCAGTGCCCGAGGAGGCACACCCTGAGGGATGCAGTCAGACAGAGCCATCTCCCTTAAGAATTATCTTTCCTGCAGCTCTGTCTATTACCCGATGGCATTAGAAAGTAAATAGGGGAGCTTTTAGTGACTCTCTTATGTCACAGGCTGAACACGCAGCTGCTTCAGAAAGACTTCACAGCATGGAGGTCTCTGTGCCCTCAGCCTCCTTACTGATTGATTGCTGGCACAAGGTGCCTGGTGGCTAACTAACTTCCGGGTTAACTTTCAGGCTATTCTTCTCCACAAGGGTCTATGCTATACTTGGCACAAGTCAAAAAGGGGGACAAAGGTTTCTTAAAATTCCTTTGAACATCTTGTTTGACAAGGTAATAGAGCCACAGGGGTGGCAAAGGAGTATGAAGTTGGAAACTTGCTCTGGCCAACCTAAGATAAGGCAGCCCATCCCACAATGGATAATCTGAGGCCGTGGTCTGACAGGATCCACAGCAGCTGACAATTCTACTCCTACCTACAAGATGACTTAATTTCTCTTGAGAACCAAGGCAAGAGAAATGTGGGTGAGACATTCATCTGGAGTCACCTCCAAACATTTACTGATAAACACAGTGATTGACTCTAGTCAAGCATGCTTGCACATTTCACAGGGGAGTACAAAGCCTCTCAGAAACTGCCTGCTGCCTAAATGCTGCAAAGCTGTCTCTGCTTGGAGCACACCCAAACTAGTTCAGAAAAACAGCCATGAGCAACAGACCCTGAGAACACGGGAGAAGTGCTCCAGCTCTGAAATATGTGTTGGACACTGATCTGCAAAGGAGGGGAAGGTATTTCACTTGTAAGCACCTGTGTTGCACCTCTACTTGGCCACTGTGAAGTCCTAGTAATTAGCGTGAGGAGCTGTTCTTAAGCTGTTCTGTTTTTGTTGTTGTCAGACTCAAGTTTGGGCTGAGTTCCCAGAGCTAAATGACTACACTCAGGTGCAACTCAAGGTTGTGTTGGGAGACTATCCCTAGATGCCTTTGACAGAAGAGTGGGGTCTGTTCTGGTCATCTTCCCTTTCTACTCAGCACCTCAACTGTTTGGAGTTGCACCAATATATCTCCCACATCCCCACTTAGTACAGATCCATGTACTCAATGTTGTCCCCATCTCTTTGCATGTTTTTTACCAATTCTTTCCTACTTCTCTTTCATTCAAGGCTTAGCAAAAGCCTTCCAGTCTTTCTTCAGGCAAAGCATCTACAGGTGTCCCAAGGAATTTTGTCTGAAGCTTGCTGTGTCTGCTTCAATTCTAGACATAAATTATGTGACCAGTTACTATTTTTTTCTGTATCCTACAGCATAGATGTGGCCCTTTTTTGTCATTTGTGAACCAGATAAGAGAAAAATTAAATTAGTATCTCATAGATCTACATACCCAACACAGAGTTTGTTGCTCTATGTCCCTAAATCTGTCAACTGTTATCGCACATCAGGGCCCTTGCTGGAACAGCAGCTCCACCATTCTTAAATTAGCTTTTCTTGTTTGTTTTTAAATGAAAAGAGACATCTAATTTGTGAGTGAAAATGTTTGTCATTTCTTAGGGGGATCCAGACACACAAAATACAATTAACATTTCTGAAGAATGTTGCACAGAGGTTCAGCAGCAGCTGACAGGGAAAATGAAATGAAAACAAATAAAATCAGTTGTTCTAATACCATAACTCGAGTGGCAAGTGTAATCTTCTCCTTTTATCTGAGATCAGAATTGCTTTCCTGCAACAGCTTTCATTATAAAAATGCGGCACTTCTCAGAACCAGAATATTAAGACAACACATGCCCACAGGGGCCCAGATCATTTTAACGAGGAACAAACAATCCAGAATGCAGCTTTTGTTTTGGTTTGTTTTTTTTTTTCTCTGAGCCAACACCTGCTTTGCAGCAAACAAACAATGGTAATGATAAGCGTGACAACTCACACGTATCTGAGCTGAGATGTGCGTTGCTGGCATCTTTGTCTTCCTACCAGCTAAAGAAGGGCCCAGTGGCATTACCTTCAGGACTTTAAAACCCTTGGTCATAGTCTGGGGACAAGGTATGTGTTTCATCAAGATGGCGATCTTGTGGGATGGTCCTGAATGCCTTGGGAGATTGAAAAGCAGGCAGGCTACTGAATGTCTCCCAAGTAATTTTTTGAATCATAGATGGATCTTTACCCCAATTCTACTACTGTGGCTCAAGACTCATATTTGCTTATAGTCACAGAATGAATTAATGACCCAGGCAAAGAAGAAACCAGAAGGTCTGATCCCTGCTTTGTTGCAGATCCCTTAAGTGTCCCCAGCTGCCTATTTCCCCTTGCCTAAATTGGGAGTAGGAAGAGATGGACAAAGGAGAAAGCTGCATACCTCCCTGTTGTTTTCTACAAGAAGTTATTTCAGGTACCTTTCTTAAGGCCTAAGTGAACGACACCAGAACCCAGAAAAAAAAGTTTTGAATACCTTGTGAATGTACTAATTCTTAAATCCAGCTTTATTTATTCTCTGAATGAGCTAATATCAGCTATGGCTGTGAAATTTACGTGCCAGAGCTCCTCAAAGTGACATCTCCCATCCAGACCCGATTTGAAATCTTGGATCTGAACTCTGTCATCGTTTTCACCATGGCATTTTTCCCACCTTCCTGGGAAGACCCTGTATTTTCAGCGACTCCCTCTGCCCCTCAGAGAGCAACTGCCATGTGTTGTCCTAGTTCTGGCTGGTGAAGGCAGCACAATGCCTGACTGGCACAGCTGACCTGGAGCCAGTCCAATGACTTCTGCAGAGAGATACATCACACTTCAGGGAGAGATAAGCCACCTGGATGGAAGTGACCCAAGGGCTGATCCAGGCTTTGAATTGAGCCATGCTGTCCTGTGCAATTATTTAAGAACAGAGAAAAGTAACCTAGTGGTTGAGATCCAAGTGATATGACAGCTATTGAAAATAATATATATATTTAATTCAACCAGAGATTTCACAGATAGAGACATCCTGGCATTTACTGGAAAACCAAAAACTATCAGCTTTGTGAATCATATGTTCAGCATTCAGTTATTTGCCATCTTTTTTCCAAAACGGTTCTGCATGTCTTGTCCTTGGTTTGCTTCAATCCATTTTTTTTCACTACAGATTGGATGATGGAAGAGTGATTATGCTTATTAAATTTTCTCACACTAATCTGCAAGGGACTGCATGTACAATGGAGGATGGGGTTAAGATTCAGAATGACCTTAACAGGCTGTAGAAATGTCTGGGGAAGGAACAGGTTAGAGAAGACGTATGCACAAGATTGTACACTCTTGAATAACGAGCAGCACAAAAAAAAATGGACGGAAAATTATGAGTTGGATAGGAGTTTTACAGAAAACCATCAAACAGACTCTATGGTACCTTAATCTGCAGCAAGAAGCATACAGGCTGCTCATTAAAAATTACTTTTAAAAAGTAAAGAAAGCATCTTGGTCACATAGATTGCCAGGGAGTCTCCCATCACTCGAGCTTCAAGGAGAGATTTGGACAAATCTCAGTTGGGAATGATTTGTGTGCCAGTGATCCCGCACAGGACAAGGCAATGGACCACAGGACAATGGGCTACAGGACCTTCTACACCTCCTCCAGCTCTATATTCCTATGGAGATATGAGCTATACCTGTTGCAGAACAGCTCTCTTGCTGCACAGGGGATTCCAGACAGGGCACAGGAGAAGAAGGACTACACAATTTATCCAAGGCCTGGAGATGGACAGAGGCTTGAGATTTGGGACAGCCAGGGGAACATTTAACCTTGTAACCACAACAGAATCATTACTCTAGAACAAGTCCAGTGAATTTGCAAGCAGCATCTGCAGAGAACCTAAGACTAACCTGACCTAAGGATTATTTGTCACCTAGTTTAGGGCCAAATCATAGTTTCTGGTATGGCCAGTAAGATGACTGTCATCACTTAGGATGAGAAGTTATGGTAGCAAGGTGAAACACAGGAAGTTCCACCTCAACATGAGGAAAAACTTTTTCACTGTGAGAGGGACAGGGCACTGGAACAGACTGCCCAGAGAGGTTGTGGAGTCTCCTTCTCTAGAGACTTTCAAGACCCACCTGGATCTGTTCCTGTGTGGCATGCCCTAGGTGTTCCTGTGCTGGCAGGGGGGTTGGACTCGATAATCTCAGGAGGTCCCTTCCAACCCCTACCATTCTAAGATTCTATGACTTGCACAGGATTTTCTATGCTGTAAATGCCAGACATTTGGAAAGAGTTCATTTTCAGAGGAAACTCGCATAACTGAGCAGCCAGTCTGTGATCTAGCCATCCCTCTGCTTGTTTGGTCACTAGAGCTTACAGATCTCTTACAAACCTCCTACCTTTAATTCAGGTTATAAAGGGGGCCACAGTTTTAAGCTCTGGAAGTTTCCCAGTTCTGTCCCTGGTGTTAGCCAGCACAGCAGTCATCCCAGTCACATTGCTGCTGCATTATTTTTGCTCTGTGCTTCAAAAGAGGATTAAGGTCTTCAGAGCTGCCAATCCAGATTCTTTTGGTAGCAGTCCACTCATTTATGCAAACAAAACCTGCAAAGCTGGAAGGAGACTGATGCATAAGATTTAGAGCAGAGTGTGCTGTGTTTTGCCAGAGAGTAAATCTATCTGCATCTCACTGGGAAACCAAGTGGACACTTTAAAGAAGGTGGAGAAGCACAGAAATGATGCCACAATTCACCCACACACATTGAAAGGAAAAGGACAGGAAGACCCTCAGGGCCTAGAACTGACAAGATAATGAGAGAATGTAAATAACTTCAACTGAGAATAGGCTTCAAAAATGCGAAAATACTGTGCCTTCTGGTTACTTCTGTCTCCTTTAGAGACTTCACTGTAGTTGGTGGGACAGCATCAAAAGTGAGAGAGGACAAAATGCACTGTTTTTCTGTTGGCAGGACTGTTTTTTCTCCCTCATTTTCCTTGGAACAAAATCGTGACACTTCCATTCTCCACAGCCCACTCCATTTCTCCTTTTTCAGAAGCAAATTGCTGGTTATATAAAATAAATAACAGAACCCAATTCAGATGCATGAACTACAGATGTCAGCTCTGCCTCTCCCCTTCTCTTGTCCTTATTAAGGTGAGAAGCTCATGACTTCTTCTGGAAATGGATAGAAATACTTCTTTGCAAGACAAAGGATTTATTTTTAGTCTTCCAAGAATTATTGCTCAAAAAATATGAACTGTTTCAAGATTACACACTGAACACCTACATGTAAAACAGAGAACTTTCAGGACAATTAAATGATTTCACAGAAGGGTCCTGAGAGAGAATTATTTGTAAAAAGGCCTACTCTTGCATGAGCTTTGTTCAGTCTGCCAAAAAATTACTAGCTTTGTTGTATCCATCATAAGATATGATACATCAGAAAGCATCACACAGCTTCAATGAAGGGTGGCATTTTGTAAAGGTAACTGACCTTATGGCAGTATCCATCTGCATTCCAGCTCTGCTCACGTCCCGGTTTTGTCTCTCTTGTTTAGCCAGGGCTGGAGTCCACCCAGAGCACCAGATTCCACACACGGCCATCCACTAGCAGAAAACTATGACTGAAAGCAAATGATTACTAGTGGCTAGTATGTTTAACTTCTGTGTGGGCAAACTCAGTTCTGACAGAAAAAGGTGAGAGTAACAGACTCTCCCTGACTTCTGAATACCTTTCTGTAGCAAGACCAGGGAGCACAATGTGAAAGCAGAAGTTGTTATATATTCACAGGTTGTCCCAGTGCTGTTCTGCAGAGAGATGGGCCTTCAGCTTCCATTCAGACTTTTCATGGTCCTCTGAGAGTACAGCAAGGGAGCCAATTAGCACTAACGATGGCAGAGGTGATTTAGTGATATGGACACTTGTGTATAAGAAAATGACGGGTGCTGTCAGATCAGTGGAATAAAAAATCATTCCTGGAGCAGCCCAGGCATGCCAGATAGCTAGAGGCATCAGGTGTCCAGAGACATGAACTGCAGATCCTGACCTAAATTTAGCCTGATGAGCTTTTTTTTTTTTAAAAAAAAAAAAAAATAAAAAAAAATTGCTCATTATTCTGCTGTACTGCTCTTAACCAGTAAGCCATTGAGATATACACATAATTCAAAGCACATTCAACCCCTACTTAAAATTATAGATGTGCTCATCTACAATGCTAGATATATTACTAGATGAAAGACTAGGAGCATTACATGGTTATTTGAAGCACCCAAAACTCTTCTGTTCACACATCCCACGAAGCCAAGATGCTGACAGAAGTAGCATGAGAACCACACGCAATCCTTTGGGAACTGTAAGTGATATGGTAGTAACTGCATGGCCTTATATAGAATCATTCTGTACATCTCTGCACAGATAAATGCATATACAAATACTAACTACATCAGTATTTCCCAAATACATACCTCCACAGATTGCCCTCTCCATCTCTTGAGTTTTCCTAGGTCATTTTCAATCACTGAAATCTCACAGATACAGCAGGATTCAGGACAGAGGGAGAGGGAGAAATCAAGACCTGTAATTTTTAACTTTTGCAGTTCCTAGAAAAATTAGTCTCATCATTCTCCTTTCTAATCCTGTCCTTTCACTTTCAGATCCTTTATCCCTGTACAAATTTTCAGTAGACACTCCAAGAGCTCATGCTTTCTCTCCTGGTGAGGCTGCTCACAGATTTCCTGTGCAGACTGTCACTGTCTCTTCCATCTGTCTTTCCAAAAAGAAACTTCAGTTCTTTCAGAGTCCCACACTGGCACTAATGGGTACACAGCTACTTGCAGCATGACTCTGCAAAATTACCTCTGTGCCTCATTAAAGCATCCTAGAAACTCCCACAAACAACACAAGAGTCTGCATCTATAGATTCTGAAACTGCTTAAGACTCTGGAAGATGCCAGACTCATGAAGAATTTATGAAATAAACACAGTCTGTGCTAAGGGTCTGTGCCAGGCCAACAAGCAATCCTCTTTCTGGCCCACAATTGCAAGACCAGGTACCTTTAATTCGCACTTGCTTCAGCAGTATTCAGTAGGACCCTGCCATTAGTTAGTACTTTTTCAAGGAGTTATTCTGTCTAATTAAATGCCTCATAAGATAGGCATCTACAGTGCATCTTACTAGATGCTTTAAAATGAGAAGTACATTCATTCATTATGGAAGTACATTTTGTACCCATCCCAAGATGAACACAGCTTATCAAAACTGAGCCTGCAAACAGAATTGCAAGACACAGAAAGAAGAGGAACAGAAATCACTGCTGAGCACTGTAGAGCTCTCCCTGATCTGCTGGTCAAAGGTCATTTTTTTAAAGACTGGAAATGAGCACAAGAAGGTCTCTGAGCTTTGGGCTAGAGGATCTGAACACATGAAGGAGAGTGTCTTTTTAATCATTTAATTTCTCTGGTTTCTTTGAAGTCATTGTGCAAGACTGGGATATATTGAGATGTAACTGGTTTGCTTACTCTTTCCCATGCAGAAATCCATTCACTAGACAAACATATTTTATCTTACCTACCTGTTTAAAAGTATACAGTATTATAGGATATCTGTAGTTATAGTGCTGTGACATCTAAACCATATCAGAAAATATAATTCAGATACCACAATATAAATGCAACTACATTGATTTCAATGAGAGCATCAAAGAAGTTGTAAAGTGGAGGTGTTCCTTTTTTTCTTTAGAGGGTATAAGGAAGTCTTAGAAGGGTTTTAGATGCTAAAGCTTTTTAGATTAGAATTATTTCACATCATTTTCTTTAGGCATTTAGAGCTATCAGCAATTGCTTCCTTGCTTATTTTCTTTACTAGCAAAATCCGGGACTACTGTACAATAGAAGAGTTTACATCAATTCAAATAATAGCAAAATTATGGTGCTACAAGAGTCAAGAGAATGGCAGTGGGAGAAGATGGAGAGTGTTAAACTGGTTA
Organism: Chloroceryle aenea; assembly: GCA_013399075.1. Classification (NCBI taxonomy): domain Eukaryota; kingdom Metazoa; phylum Chordata; class Aves; order Coraciiformes; family Cerylidae; genus Chloroceryle; species Chloroceryle aenea. Next base: position 42,263 of record VWZY01009341.1, read on the forward strand.
CATTCATTTAAACCTATTTACTGCTGGACATTGCAGAGGAAAATTAATGTTTTTTCTAAACATCCAGTGTCACTGTCTTCAAAAAGCTGCAGCAGCAGTAGCTACATCACATTTACCAAGCACATTAAATTTCCTCCAGCAAGATCAGGAACACCAAAACCAATATTGTGGCTGCTTCATGATTGGAAAATGTAACAAGAAGAAAAACAAAAAAATTATAAATGCCTGCTTTTCATATTTTTTTGTTTGTCTTAGTATTGGCAAACACTGTCATGGCTCCTGCCTTTCTCAAAATACTCTGAAATTGATACCCAGAAAGAGTAAGCTTCTATAGTTCTAAAATATTTCATAGGGTTACCTTTTAACAAATGCCAGCTCTCACAAAGGAGGACAACAGAGACCGCAGAGTACGCTCCATGCCTGGCCCAGGCTATCACAGTGACTCACTGCCCAATCTTTTCCTACTGGTCAAGTCCTCTGTCTCCCGAATCATTCATCCCGAAAGGGATGAAGGAGCTTTATGCCAGAGCTGGAATCCATCACATGCTCCATGCTGGGCCACTAGTTTGCCCAGCTGCAGGAAGATGGAGCAGATGGTAAGAGCCATCAGCATTAACACCAGAGACAAGAGGTTCAATTCTCACCAACCTCCACAGTTTCTCAAAGGATCATAAAACCATTAGCACTTGCTCTACACTAATAACTGCCCAGATTATCTCAGCATATGACCCGAAAATCCATAATTTCCCCACAGTCCAGTAGCCCACCTCTCCCTTGCTTCCCAGTCAAATGGACTCAATGAGCAAGGGGACAGATTACCCCAGGGAATTCTATAATGCTCTCAACAAAAGAATAAAGTCATCTCCCCAAAGTCTCATCTCCACTAAACCTGTCCTTTTTAGAGAGCATCCTTCCTTCAAAGCATATCCAAGCTCCAACTTCCTTTCTTCTAAAAAGAAAAAGATAAAACTTTGGCTAAAAGTAAGATTAGTTAAAAACTATTTTTTTTTTATTTTTCACTTCGAGAAAAAGGTTGTTTCCTAAAACTGCTTTGCAGTCCAAGAAGCTCGGCAGCAAGGGCACAGAAATGCTGCCTTCAGAGGGGAATGAGCAGTGCAGGTCAAGGGAAGGATGGGAGCAAACATTATCTGGAGAGAGGTAGGGGTGGTACAGGATGAGCAGGGACAGCGAGATGCTGGGATGAGGCACAAAGCTGAGAGTAAGGCAAAGCTATAAGGATAGTTTGGGCTCAGAGGTGGCATAACAAATTTGATGGAAATGCACACAGAGTGGATGTCAGGGCCCTGACAGGCACCAGAAGCAAAGAGCCTTCGTGACACCCAAGCCTTTCATCCAGCTTACTGTCAGGACCCTGCTGCCTAGTACAGAGGCACCCCACACACACTCCAGAGCAAGGACACTCACAGCCCAGGCACAGAAGTGATGCAGACATGACTCCTGAGCCAGGTCCTAACGGGAAGGGCCTGTCCACGAGCAGGCGCTGTTTCTGGCCTGCTGAGCCCGGAGGGAAAGACCCACGAGCTCTGCAATCCACAGACCATCAGTGCAAAAGACGCAACAGCCCCGCCACCCACCAACACCGATCCTCCCGCCCTACTCTCCCCACTGCAAGGGTGCTGGGCGCCAACCCATCCCAAAGGAGATTTCATCATAACTCTTAATGAGGTCGTCTTCTTTCATGAGTGTTTCCATAGCAACAAAGAGATGATTCTAATCTCCAATATAAAAGATGTAGCGAAAACGACATGGTTTGGAGTTGGTTTTGTTGTTTTTTGNATGCCCACAAACTGACCTCGTGCTTTCAGATGGCGGGGTGGGGTCCGAATGGGTGATTGGGGTCCCCTTCCTCCAGACACTACCAGGGAAATAGAAACCACACCCCCAGACTCACCCACGGACTGGGAAATTGGTTCAGTAGCAACATGCTTCGGAAGGCAGCAGTTGCATGGACAGATTGCTCTCAGGTAGGGTGGTGATGGAAGCACTGTGATTATTTTTAATTACAAGAATATGGATGTGCTGGAACATGTCCCAGAGGAGGACCACAAGAACGATCAGTGGGCTGGAGCACCTTTCCTATGAGGACAGACTGAGAAAGTTGGGGTAGTTCAGTCTGGGGAACAGTAGGCTCCAGGGAGACCTTACTGTGGCCTTCCAGTATCTTGTGGGGGCCTACAAGAAAACTGGAGAGGGACTTTTTAGGCTGTCAGGCAGTGACAGGACTAGAGGGAATGGATTAAAACTAGAGATAGGTCGGTTCAGGTTAGACATTAGGAAGAAATTCATTATGTGGGTGGTAAGACACTGGATCAGGTTACCCAGAGTGATGGTGGAAGCCCCATCCTTGGAGGTTTTTAAGACCAGGCTGGTTGGGACTCTGAGCAACATGATCTAGTGGGAAGTGTCCCTGCCATTGGCAGGAAGGTTGGAACTAGATGATCTTTAAGGTCCCTTCCAACCCTGACAATTCCATGATTCTATTTTCCCCACTCTCCTGACAAGTAACACAGGCCTATATGCTAATTCATGATGTGCTATTTGCAATTACTTATCAGGACTATCGAGCATCAACAATTCTCCCTGCACTCTGCTATAACAGATAGAGCAGAGGCAAAAATCTGCTGTGCTTCAGTCACTGCAGCCTAAAGCAGCCACTGAGAAACTAGTAGTACACAAAACAAGCAGACCTGCACATAAAAGAGCACAAGGCTTGGAGCAGGGCTTCTAGAGAGCCTGGTAATGTAAGCATGTACTGGTTAATATTCTTCCTAATAGCTGGTATGGGGCTACATTTGGGATTTGTGCTGCAAACATTGTTGATAACAAGGGGATGTTTTCATTGCTGCTGAGCAGCACATACACGGAGTTAAGGCCTTTTTTGGCTCTCGCACCACTCCAGCAGTGAGTGGGCTGGTGGTGCATAGGAAGCTGGGAGAGGACACAGCTGGGACAGCTGACCCAACAACCAAGGGTATATTCTATGTCAAGCTCACCATATAAAGCTGGGTGCAGGAAGAAGCAGGGACTTGCAGAGTGATGGTGTTTGTCTTCCCAAGTACCCGTTAGGCACGATGCAGCCCGGCTTCCCTGGAGATGGTTGAACAGCTGCCTGATGATGGGAAGTGGTGAATGAATTCCTTGTTCTCCTTTGCTTGCACATGCGGCTTTTGCTTTACCCATTGAACTGTCTTTCAACCTACACGTTTTCTCACTTTTCCAGTTCTCTCTCCCATACCTCTGAGGGGAAGTGATGAAGCAGCTGTGTGAGGTGTAGTTGCTGTTTGGAGTTAAACCATGACAAAGTAGTAGAAGTATATATAAGGAGTTGCTTCAGAAACAGTAACCTGTGTATGCTAAACAAATACCAGTACTAGCACTGTGGAATTGATATCACTTCTGGGGCTCACTAGCATGGGTGCCCACAAAAGAGAAGATTTCCATTTTTTCTAGCCACATCCTAGAACTATATCCCTTGTCTCGACAAGTTGTGACATTAACAATGGTATCATCTCCATATCTTCTTCAGGCCTGCAACTGGTCTACTCCAGATCCCATGTAAGGGTAGATAGAACCCCAAGACTGGGCTTTGCATTCACAGCACCATTCTTTAAAACAAACAGAAAAATATACACAACACCTTTAGGTTTTTTTTATTTCTGAATAGTTTGTTGGGTTTGGTTTTATTTTGGGTTTTTGTTGTTGTTGGTTGGTTGGGTTTGTTTTTTTTTTTTAATATTTTCTTAGAAATTACAAAGAAACTCTCTCCAGGAGAGCAAGGGAAAAAAAAAAACCAACCCTGAAATATTTCCAGGCAATTCTGTTCCATACAAACACAGGCAAAGTTACATACATCATTCACATGTATGTACAGGAACACTTTTAAGTAAAACATCCTTCACACATAACATGTGCATTAGTCTCAGAATTGAGCACATAACCAGATTGGCCTCACCTAATCTTATTTTCCTGTTTTCTTTTTAAATTGGAAATTTCTATGCAGGAAACATCTCTCTTTCTGCACAGCATTATGCATATTCAAATTAGTATGGCTGGTCTTGGACTTAAATCAGTAGGTAGCACAGTCTGACATACAGCTGTATACCAAAGTTGTTACACTGCCGTTTATAGAGTGAATTTTGTTGGATACGAGGCAAAACTCTTCAAAGGGAATAAAAAGGTATTGCTGGAGGGAAAAAGGAATATGATACACGGCGCGCTCTCAACTACAATCCTGTATGATTCCCATGCAAAACACTTCAAAAGCCAAGTAATTCACAGATCTTGCTCTCCAAATTGATATCAAGGTTCCCACCAATTTCAATCATGGCAAAACAAATCACTAAAGACATCAATGGTGCTGGGTATGGATGTGGTCAATACTCAATATTCCATCCAATTTGCCATCCACCTACTTTTGCAAAGATAAGGGAGAAAGATGAAAGAAGCAACAAAACTGCAGACTACTGAAGCGGGTGGGTCAGCAGAGGACTTGAGCAGCAGCCAGCAAAAAATGACAACTGCAAGAGCTAAGCTTCATTCCAAGCCACATAATCTAACTGTGGCTTTAAATTTGGGGATCACATGGTCAACAAACTCCTCACCAGTTGCCCAAGGCTGCATTAACTCCTAGCAAAATCTTATTTGATTCATCAAAAAAGCCATGTTGTCTGTGTCTGACTTTGTGAGCCAGATCTGAAATGTCACTTTCATGCATGTTGGACATCACTGCAAATCTAAGGACAGTAAATGTTCAGAGAAGGGCTCACCCAGAAGGTAAAGCTTCCACGCGCATAAAAGGAAACATCAAGCACACAGATGTCAGAAGCAACACTTAGCATAACAGCAGGAACAGGAGGTGCAGATTTTACTCTGCCATCATTTTTAAATGTACAAGTGATGCCGGTGCATTTCTCATCTCTGCAGAAACATGCACTCTAAGGAAAATCAGTAACACCTCTCTCACACTGCAACGACACAGTTGAATCAATGAAGGGTGAATTTCCACTGTATTTAAATATACTTGAAACAGTCAGGCTTGGCTTGTTGCAGTGTGTGTGTTACAGGGTGAAAAGGACATGGAAAAGGGATGTGAAATACAAAAACACAATTGAAAGTAACACAGAACATCTGTACAAGAGCAATATAAAGAAAGCACTTAAGATTGATAACTTAGGTTTAACAAAAGCCCTGGAGAACACAAGATTTTCATTTCTAGCCCCCTTGAAAATCTTGAAAATGAGCAAGCAATGCTGGCAGCAGCCACCCTGTCGTCTAGTTCCTGAATGTAGTGCAAGGGGCTTGATTTAGGTGCCCCGGCAAAAAGAATACTTCACTACAATGATTTGACAAAGCATCTACAGAGGGAGGTCAAATGACAGGAGCTCTCACACTGTATCAAAGACACAAGGGCCAAATCAAGCTAAGTCTTGAAGCCTCAGCATAGCACATTCTGTGTGTTGTGGAAAACACTGCATCTGCTGGTTTAGGTCAGGTAGGCAGCCTGCTTCTAGTGCTGTACTACCACTTGCAACAGCCAGGTCTACAAAATGTGTAGAAGAGAAAAAGCACCGGCCCAGCAGAAGGAAGTCTCCTCTGATTTCCAGATGGGAAGGGCTAAAGTCAGGTCATTTAATTCGGATACTGATGGTGTGAATGTCTTCAGCTGAGGTAGTCAAGTTGAACTCACTTTATGGGCACAAAAAGGAAAAATAAATATTTCTAAAAATGACATTCAACTGACCTGCTTTATGTTTTTACTTCAAGGTCAGATGAACAGTGACCTAGGAATGACTCTTTCTTCAGCTGCAAATGGGGCCCAGAGGAGCAAATTTAGCTGCAGGCATCTAAAGGTGAGTGACAAGGTATCACCCCAAATGCCTTCCTTGTATCTGGGCAGTTGAACAGCACAACTGGCTGTATTTCTTCATGTTAAGCAGTTCTACTTAAAATCAGTATCATACAGGTCAGCGACATTTCAGTGTCCATCTAAGCATTCTTCAGCCAACAACCTAAATGGAAGAAAAGCTCACAACTCTCACAAAACCCTCTGAAGGATCACTGTGGCTTTTCTGAATAGTAACTAAATCTCAAACACAATTGTGGGAGGCAAATACTATTATTTCCTTTTTTAACAACAGAAAAATCAGGGACATTGCAGCATACCTAATGGTGACTCAGAAGGAATAAAAATAAAGATTTCCTGATACATTGGTCCACTGCTCTACTACTGGCTAGGTTTCAAAGAGCTAGAATTTACCCCCCAGGAGAAACCTTTAAAACTGTGATGGACAGTTTTAACTCCAATGTCCATAAAAGCCTGTGGTCACACATTCTTAGCAGACATTGAGGAATTTTATGTTTGGTTTCTAGTTCCATAAAGTGGAAGAGAAATACAGTTAGGAAAAAAGAATTAAGGCTAGGCATGTTATACAGAACAAAAATACTATGCCTGGAGCTCATTCTTTCAAAAGATGAACTTGCAATTGTAAGGACAAATGGGAGGTTTGGTAAATCTCCCTCAAACATCCCAATGGGTTACAGGTACAAAGGCAGTTTAAGTGGCTGTTCATTCTTGATTCATGTTCATTCTAGCTTTTTCAAGAGAGATACTCACTGAATCAAGTTAAAGACTGAGTTGATCAACTGAGGATTGTGCAGAACAAAAAAAAAATGCCATCAGTCAGCTGAGCCATAAAAGCAAGCAGCAAAATAGATTCTGTTACAGACTAAATTGTCAAGATAACTTTGAATAGGAAACCCCAGCCAGCCTCAAGTTGCCACACTCAATCCAATAAGAGCAACAGAAGAGTTTGCATTGCCGCTACTGGCTCACACCAATAGTAAAAGCTGCTTCATTCTCTCCAGAAAACCACATCAGCTTCCCTGGCTAGATGATCAGGAAATCAACTAGAGATAGCTCTGATAGACTTGTTACTAACCAGAAAGAATTGGTGGAGAATGTGAAGATCTTGGCTGCAGCAGACAAAAAAGGTTTGATATTACCACCCTCGGAGACACTTGAAACTCCACTGGACATGGCCTTGAGCAACCTGATCCAATTGTCTGTGCTTCAAGCAGGGGGCTGGAATAGAGACTAGAAACTTCAAGATGACACTTCAACCCAAATTATTCAATGATACTATTACTTAACAAATCTTCTCACAATTACTTCCCACTTCCTCAATAATCGATAATCTGCCCAAGCAAGCCATGACACCATCAAATATACAGGGTGATCTTCAAACTCACAAGTCTGAATGGAGTACAGAAACCAGCAAAGAGGGGAGCTGATGTGTGCTACATGTCAAACGTCTTCTGATAATTTTATGCAAGGTCCCTTATACACCAGGGCCAGCCCTGTTGAGGAATCCTACCCATCACAGTGCTGTCTTCATTCGTTTCAAGTTTATTACATACCACCAAGACTAAATAAAAAGACTGTCTCTTTTCACATCTTCTTCATCTTTTTCTTGCAGCGCTGGTTGAAGACAGGCGAGGATCCCATCAGACTGTCAGCAGAATGAGAACCGTAGCTACTCTCAGAGCCATTGGGACTCTGTGGCATCCCAGCTTCGCTCATACCTGACATCGGTTCTTCAAAGACATCACTGCCTAGGACCCCATGGCCATGTACATTGGCCTCCTCATTTTCCTGTGGTTCCATTTTCACTTGTGCCAAGTTCCAGAGTGGGGAAGCATTCACCTCAGCCCCTGGAGAAAGAAAAAGCACACAGTAGTAACTCAGTAAAAAGACTTTTTTTTTTTTTTTCCAGATGCAAGGGACAGCAGCACTGGTAAAGGATGAGCAAAAGCAAAGTTGCAGGTGAACTAGGCTGGGGAAAAAACAAAACAAAACAAAACAAAACACACCAACTGGTGCCAAACAATAAATAAAAATTGGTTGTCTTTTTTTTTTTTTAATAGCCTAGTTAACTGTCTCTTTAAAATCAAAATACAGCAATCCTCCACATGGTTTTCTCCATAAGAAACAACAACTTAAAGAGCCCACATCACTCTGCAAAAGTGTCTCAGCAGCAATGAGTACACCAGCAATACATGGATTAGACCCTGGATAAGCAGGATTTAGAGGCAGCCCAAAAGTCATCCCTGATGATGAGGTCCTTGCAACATCAGTAACCCCCTTTAACCTGTGAGACGTACTAGACTTCTGGTAGTTCTGCAAGAGAGGTGAGGTGGGAGGGCAGAAGAGTAGGAAGATGACCAGTTTCAAACACCACTCCCAGCACTGAAGTGCAAGGACATCAGGGCTGCAATCAGCCACCCCTGCCATCTCATATTCAACATCTGCAAGTCTCATCCCATCCTTCAGCAGAATGGCAAGAAACCCTCTTGGCTCAACACTGCAGACACCCTGCTGGGAAATAGCCACCTCCCACTCATTATTTATTTATCTATTTATTTTACCTTTGGACTAGCATGCAATCTGAGCAGATTGAGGATTTTCTGTACAAGACAGTACAAGAACTATAGCTCTTGATAACAACACCTTTTTCTCCCCAAGAGCAGTATTTATATATTGCATTATTTTGGCTTATTTACAGTTTTGAGAGACAAAAATCCTATTAAAAATACACTAATTGGGCCCCCTTGCCGAGACGGGCATAAACAGCCCAGGACTGAACTAAGCCTGAAATCCTCCCACTTTTAAATCTGGTCCCTCTCGTGCGGGGTTAAATTCACATGGAAAATAATAATTAGAAAAAACACTAGGAAAACAGTTTTAGTAGGCTTTCCAAACCTTCTGTCTCAAGAACCTTGGATAGAGTTTGAAAGCAAAACCAGCCCTCTCGTAATGACCCAAACCTGCTACTGTTCCTTATCATCAATATACTATTAACGATAGTTCCTTATTACCAGCAGTTACACATAGAACAAATTTTCCCCCATGCTTGTACTACTAATTCTCCCTTATGAAGGAGTCAGGAATCTTTTCCAGAGCAATTTAGCCCAAGTTAGCATTAGAAGGCCTTCGTGGTAACACAGCCTACATTAGCTCAGCAGTTAGACAGCAAGCCAGAATGAAAACGCTTGCTGGTGTCCAGTTGCCTTAAGAAAAAGTCCTTTTTATGTTAATTATAAGTAAATGTATTCCTCTCAACAACAACGGACATATGATTAAAACGGTGTCATTTCCACAGAGTTGCAGCTCTGGTCTACACAATAATCAAAGGTCCTCACTAAACTTACCATGTATTTCTTTCATCGATTCTCCCCATTGCTCAGCCTTACTCCTTTCAGCTCTATCACCTGTCACTGAGAGTGTCACTAATGACTAACAGTACTTAAGCATCAACACAGGATGTTTCATCTTCAAAGCACTTTAACTTCAAAGCACTTTACAAATGAGATAATCCTTATGTTATCCTGCTGGGTGGAGGAACTAGGTCCCCAGTTTTGCCTCCATTTCCCCAGCTGCAATGAAATTAAGCAGCTAGCCCACAAATGCAATGTCAGGCATAAGTGGAAACACAAGCAGAATGCAGAAGGCTGTGACAACAGTTTTGCCCTCAGAGACTGAAGCTTTGCTGTCCTCATTACAGGCCTCATACTTGTATTTTCTAGATGGTGGTGTCCTAAATGCAACAGCTTTTTCTCACTCCTTATGATATCACACTCTGGCTGCCCAGTTCTAGAGTGAGACTAGAGTGATGAGATTTCCAAAGGCCCTTGTGAAGTGAAGAGGGATTTTCAGGAACAGAGCACTTGTATTCTTAATTAGAAAACATCAGTTGGGTATCAGAGAGGCAAGAGGCGTTTAATACACAGCTAGCATGCTAACCTCTGGGTCTCAAGTGGTAAATGCTAATACAAAGCTTTCCAGATGAATCACTCGCCACTCCAGATGGGCCAGAGGAGTCTGCTATACCCTCTCCCACAAATATGTGAGAACTTCACATTTCAGAGCTACCATGGAAAACAGTATGAACTTCCAGAAAAACAGCAGATGGATCTGTGCCTTTTTAAAACTCCGCAGAATGTGATATTTAAAAAAAACAAACCTGCAAATGGACTCAGAGGTATATTCTAACCTCACTGCATATGATATTTAGCTTAGGGTTAATAGGAGGAGGACAGGCTTCATTGTATTTTAACCAGATTTTTAAGTGAAACAGTTATCACTGCAGGAGTTTCCAGACTTCAGAAGGTTCTATACAAAAATCAGAACTGCCTTTCTTTTTAAGAAGAATGCCTTCTTCATTTTCCAGAAAATTTAGCATTACTAAGCGATGCACAGAACAGAACTTGTATATAGATACATACAGGCACAGCAGTAGCAGATTCACCCAGGCTGGCCACCAGCATGCCTCAATGCCAACATCAAGGAATGACATTTTAAGAAAAAGAGTGCAGTCTCCATAACCCCTCTACTTTGCCCACTGTTTCACCTTCCACAGCCTCAGCCAATGACAGCAGTCTTTGGGAACAGGAGTTTATTTTCTTTTAGAAAAGAAGAGAATCCCACAAGCCCATTTCACATTAAGTCACTGATAAGCTTTCATAAAACAATGATTGCCACTACCAGTGTGACTTCTGAATATGGAGGACTGCACCAAGTATCATTACTATTTCCATAACTCATTCAGTGCCTGAAGTATAGAGGGTCTCACATTTACTCCGTCACATGGCTGAACTGAACATGGCCTTAAACTTTTCAGGAACATGAATCTCTGGACAAGAATCCAAACCTACCCAGAAAAAAAGTAGTGTATTCTGGTACTCTCCTTCCTAGAAATAAGGATAGAACTCTAGTCTCTTTCAAACTAAAATACATACATATATATAAAACAAACGGTTAGCTTTGTTAACATCAGTCTTGAAAAAAATACCCCCAGTACTCACATCTGCAGCAAATACCCTAGTTTACAAAACAATAAAGCCCTTGGGCCAGCACTGCAGAACAATCTACCTCACAACATTAACAAAGCCAAGAGCTTTAACAATCTCCTAAAAATAAATACAGTATAAAGCATTTTGTGTAATACAAGGTCCATGGATGGAGTAAATATTTAATATATCCTTGTAGTTGATACCTTTGATACTTGAGTTTTGTATTTAGAAATCAAGCAAGGGTTTCCCTCTCATCCAAATCTTTTTATCAAGTCCCCCAGAATTTTTCTCTCTTTCCTTCCTCACATTGGAATCTGCTATCAAAAGTGGAAACAAGATCACATGGAACAGCTCATAGACTCTTTCCAGCAGCAGCAAGATACATCTACCTGAAGTCTGCGGGGAAGCTTCTACTTCGAGGTTGGCTGAGAAGCGCTCACTTTGAGCTCCAAGGACTCCAACAGGCAAAGACTGGTCACCAGAAGCCAGATCTCCTTCCAGCTCCTCACTTATGGGGAAAGTAATATCACTAACAGGTTCCTCCTTAATCTTCACAGGCTTTGTGTCTTCTGCTGCCTTTTCAGGGTTGACAATCTTCTCATACTCTTCAGAGAGCTGCTTGCTGACCTGTCAAAGATCAGTGGAGGTGAAAAAGAGGCCAGAGAGGTCAGAGTGACTTCAGAGACCTTGGTGGCAATTACACCACAGCATGCTCTGTTCCCAGAATATCATTAACATCTGACCTGAACGAACAAGTAGATACATTATTAGCTACACAGAAAAGATTTTTTTTTTTCCTCCCCTTTAGGAACACCTTCTGTCTTGTAACAAAAGACTTTAATAAGAGGTTTAATCCACTAATACATCTGCTTGATAAACATGAGTGCCTTTATTTCACAGACAGTGATGAGAAATTTAAACAGAGCACAAAACAAAGAAAAGTGCTTCAGTCTAACTTTTTGGTTTTACCTATATGACTACCCTCCATCTGCCAGTAAAAAATTTACTCCAGGATTAAAAAACAAGCAGCTCAGATATTCATCTGCTCTGTAGTCACCATTCGGCAATGTCTGTTTACCTTCTGTCAGATTCACAGTAAGAACATGGAAGTCTTCTCCAGTCAGAGAAGTGAATCAAATAAAGGAATGAGATTTAGAATTACCCTCTACTTCTAGAAAATTAACTATAAGCAATTAAATTTAAAATTTCATCTTTCTTCTAAATCTAACAAATGCTTGTTTATACCACTGACTCCTAAAAAGTCAATGAACTGTGCACAGGAAAACTCAAGTCTTTTTAACAACAGAAGTAAGAAAGAAAAGCAAAAATAGCAAATCCTATTTCCCCTTTCTAGATATACCTCCAAATACAGAGGCTACTGTGGACCTCAGCCCTGCATGAAGAACAAAACAAAATAACCAGCTGCAGGCTGAAAGTGAACTGCATCAGCAGACTGATGCAGAAAACCCAAATTCCAAAGAAGACATCTGAACAAAAGCAAACTTGTTTTTTTTGAACAAAAATGTTTGCAGTGAAGACAGATCTTGATGATGTTATTTTTATGCACAAATTTCAGAGTCCATCACAATTTATACACTATGTGCACTTCCATGTGCCTCTGTAAGCCACAAGGGAAAAGGAGGACAAGGTAGCTGCTCCAAGATGAGTTATCTGGCACTCAGATAATGTGACAAGGAGGAAGGGAGGGCAGGTTTTGTCTTCGGTCACGGGCTACCTACTTGATTCAAGTCTTGTTTTTTGATGAGTATGTCTGTAAGTCATTCCTATGTTGATGTGACACATTTAATTCCAAAGAATTTAACAATTCCTCCTCTTCCACCACAGAAGGACAGTCCCCTCTAGAGTGGAAGGTAGCACCCGCATGACAACTTAGATCAGCACAATACTACCCTGCACTCTTAAAGCTTAAGCAAGTCATGCCTTGCTTAAGTGAACACAAGCCACTATACAGCCAAGTAATTTGCATTCATCTGCCTACTTGTTTCCTGAAATGGTAAGCAAATAACCCGTTAAAGCAAAATTCAGTTAATCAGTCAGTACTGATTTTACTTCTACTTGGTATTTTTGCCTGTGCTATTGAAGAGCAAGGGGCCTCCTCTTACACCCAGCCAGCCCATTAATAGAGCGTTCTTAGCCTCAGTAGGTACACAAATAAGGGGCTCTGTTACCATCAAAAAAATCCTGTTTCTCTTTTACTTGATGACTCTTCTCCACGCCCAAGAGGTTTTCTAATTGGATTTTACTTCAGTAAGACCCAGGACTTGCAATAGGAATAAGCCATTGTACTGGGGTACCCTTTATTGGTGCCATCAGTCCCCACTACTCTTCTCACCTGAAGCATGTAGCTGTGATAATCCTTAATGCGGTGTTGCCAGAACTTCTGCAGCGAGAGCACACTGCCAATGCCCACTTCATGGAAGACCTGCTCCATGACATCAGGGAAGGGGGTGTGCCCAAGCCGAGCTTCTCGATCCACAGCAAAGCGCAGCAGTTTGGTGAACTTCAAGCAGTACTCGTGGGCGATGTCTGTCAGGGTCTCCAGGACACTCTCATTGGCACACTCAAAGCCAGTGTGAGCTAGGATGGTGGCCATTGACTGGTATAGAAGCTGCCGGCAGGAGGACCAGCTCAGCTCAGTCACTGGCTCCCCTTTTCCTCTAAAAAGCAGAAAAGATAAAAATAGCACACCTCCAAAAACTGAAAGGAATGTATCAGTTGAAGCGATACTGCCAATAATAAGGTGATGTACAAAGGAAAATCGGATTGATTGGAATTCTCCACACTATATGAACACTACTTATTAAGGGTTTATTTGTGCTCCCTTTTTCCTCTCTCTCCAAATCAGCACTGCCAATTCTCATTTTCTTTTCTAATGCCAGAAGATTCTTTGAGTGATGCATGAATGTGGGATGCAAATCTTCTGAACCCTTAAGCAACTCTCTTCCCACCCAAGAGCTTTTCTCCTGGAGATGTGAATTAAATGGGTCCTCCACACAAACAAAAAAAAGGCATTTTAAATAACATCAATGCAAATAATTTCCTCTCTCGGTTAATTACATTTCTCTTTGTTACTATCTCTGATGTCACAAGCCTAGTGGTCAGATACAAAGGCTTCAGGGATAGACAAGTCAGAATTCATAATGCAAAAGACACACATAAAAAGCAAGAAACAGGATACATGTACATTTCATAATGGTACACCGTTGCCAGAAAAGACCATTTCTTTGCCTTTATTCATTTCCAGTAGTCATTAAGAATGACACTGAAGGAAGTATCCCCCAACCTAAGAAGTGAACGCCAGGCCCTGACAGGTTCTGCTGTAGAGAAACATTCCCCAGCCTTGTGTCTGAAGCCTATCTACTTGGTATTGCAGGAAGGAGTGACCACGCAGGATGGAGAACTTACAATCAGGCTAATTAATATTTCATCAAGATGAGTTAACAAATATAAATTCCACACAGTAAAAAGAGAAGATAAGGTAACATCTCAGAAAGATAAACATATTTCTACCAGATTTCTCAACTCACAAGTAAATGCATATGAAGTGATGTATTTGCCCACATCAGTTACACAGTCTTCAAATGCTGATGTCAAAAAATCATCTTTCCTTTCTGCTAAGCATGGCGTTATATACTTTCTTACACTTCTTTCGGAACCAGTGGCAGAATTAAACTAACAATTTCACCCTTCATTTGTTTCAGATCAATTTCTTCCAACATCTTCCGCAACTTGTCCTGAGATTCACTTTGCCCTCACCCTGCATCACTTGCTCCTCACCACACACGCTTTCCAGTAACAAGACCTGATTAAACAGTACACAGACAGCACTGATGCCTTGATAAAATTCTCACTACTCTTGTTTCTCCAAATGCAGTAGGTACCCTTTAGTCTCACCCAGATGCAGAGTCACAGACCCTCAGCCCCACCCCCCCATGCTCAGGACTAACCCATAGAAAACCACTGAAACACAGCAGTAAAAAAAAAAGAGTAACATTTCAGGGGAGAGAAAATGGAAGGTTAAACTTAGAGCTATCAGGATCAAACTCATTCATTTTCAAGAACACCAGTTCAGCACTTTCTGATTATTCAAATAAAGCACAGGATCACACTATATTAAGAGCAGCAGATGATGATATTTCTAAGTGAATATTAAGAACATGTGGATCTCAGGTCATAGATTCCTCCCAGTTATTAATTGCTGGAAAATGACTCATCATAGTTCTTACTCAATTATGTAACTACTTTGTAAAGAAGACAGCAGGAGCTCTGTCAAAATGAATTGAAAAATCAGCAGTTCCTTTATAAACTAAATGTCTCCTATACTGGTTTTATATGTCCCTCACTCCCCCCTCCACCTCTCAGCAACAGATTTCTGAAGTTCAAACACAGCCATATGTCTCATACAACACCAGCACCAGGAGGTTACAACAGAAAAAAACCAACCATCAAACAAAACCAACCAGAAAACAACCATCAAAAATTATCATTGAATAGTCTAGGTTGGAAGGGACAAGATCATCCAGTTCCAAAGATCATCCAGTTCCAGGCCAGGTTGCTCAAATTTTATATCCAGCCTGGCCTGGAACAGTTCCAGGCATGAAGCATTCACATCTCCAGAAGCATCCAGTGTCTCGTCACTCTCAGAGTGAAGAACTTCTTCCTGATTTCTAATCTAAATCTACCCTCTTCCAGTTTGAAGCCAGTACTTCTCAGGTTATCACTACAAGCCCTTGTAAAATGTCCCTCAGTAGCTTTCCTGTAGGCACCCTTTAAGTACTAGAAGGCCACAATAAGGTGTCTCTGGAGCCTTCTCTTCTCCAGGCTGAACAACCCCAACTCTCTCAGCCTGTTCTCATAAGAGATATGCTCCAGCCCTCTGATAATCTACATGGCTCTCCTCTGTACCTGCTCCAATAGGTCCATGTGCTTCTTGTTATGGGGACTCCAGAGCTGGACCCTCCAGGTGGGGTCTCACAAGAGTGGAGTAAAGCCATATAAAGATAATCTCTTCTTTCTTAAAACATACAAAGGACATATCTAGATGTCCAGCAGCCATCAGTTGAGAGCATCTTATTATACCAAAACCACCAAATACCAGACAACTATCAATACAGAGACAAATGAAGAGCCATTACTGATGCTCTGCCATTCAATCAAAACACTATGAAAAAATTAGACTAGACACAGAATTTAGCAATCCCAAACAGGATACTCAGCCACTTGTAAAGTACACCACATCAACCATTTATCAGTGCACACCACGGCTCAAAAACAGCACAAAATGTTCTATCTCAAACTCCTAGAGGAAAAGAAACTAATTGCCGGCATTAAAATGCAGCTAGGTCACTGTGCTGAAAGGGATATCATCAACTTGAAATCTAATCAATTAAAGACAGAGAGAAAAGAAATTTCAGGTATTGTACTCAAATCCAAATCCCCACCTCTTGTTCTTGGTAAGGCCAGTCAATTATGTTTTCTTCTTGTGTTTTATTCTCTTGTTTTCCCTTTTCCCAAAATAAACAATAGAAGAAGGTGATTAAAAGACTGACTAGACAGCAAAAAATGAAATATTCTTGTAGGTGTTAATGGAAAACAACAAATAAGAAAGTATCTTTTTTTCTTCAACTCCTTTCACCTTCAGGTACTGTATGATAAGAATGAACATAAACAAAACCAGCCATATAGACACATTTAAAAAGTAGCTACCTAATGTCAAGCCTTCCCAAAAAGGAGCAGAATAATTACTTTCCCTGGTGAAGACAGGTAAAGACCCTTGGTCTTCAATCTCATCCAGATAACTAACAAAGCACACTTTCAGATACTATATTTATGCAGGATACCACCCTCTGCAACACTTTCTGCTTTCTTGAAAAGCTTCCTATCCAGCTACCATCCAATATTTAACATATTACCAGGGTCATACAGCTGCAAGTAGAGAGAGCTCTTTAATCCCTAAAAATCTCTCACCAGAATATAAAATGACTGGCAGTTAGGCCTGTGACTTAGAGGTGATACTCTCTACAGAATATATAGTATGAGATTCATCATAAATACTGGCCAATGTGTTGCTCTTCAATTTTGTATTTCTAATACATATTTTTAATCTCTTTTTTTATATATGGGTCACTAACAGTAGATGATGTTCCAGACAGAAATCTACCTGCCAAGCATGACTTCATCAGACCCAAAGCCCAACCACCTCCCACTGCTGTCAGCAAACCTGCAACACGCAGAACTTCAGAACATAAAAAAAGTGTCCATTTATACCACAGAGGCTTATTTTCAGGATTAATAAAACTTCAGAACTCACAAAAGGCCCACCTTCTTTGTAAGCTAGACATTCCCCAAAGCACCACAATCCATTCACCCAAGCTCCTGTCCTCTAAGGGTGTTTTTCTTAGAAAGAAGACTCATTTCCCACACTGTATATAGTTATATTCAGGGGAAAGTGGGCTATATCAATACAAGGACTGACAGCCAAGGTTCACTCAACTACAGTAGCAGACTGACACGCTTTGCAACCTCCTAGGTGAGCATAAACTAGCAGCAGATGGAGGGAGGGATTGTTTTTCCTATGAACACATCAATTTTATGAAACATTACATCATGGCATTGAATTTCTACCAAATTAAGTGCAACAAGGTTGCTTCACAGCCATTTCCCCAAAAACAATAAAACGGAGGAGAACACTGCAAAACCAAATCTAGACTAGTCAGTAAATGAAAGAACACAGCACACTAATTCAAACCAGAAAGTTGTTTCCTTTGGAAAAGGGCCTCTTTCCAGCTCATCCTGAGTAAGCCTTTTTAAGTATCTCTGCTATGTCTACACAAGACTGCACAAGTATAAAAAGCAGCTGCTCAACAGATAACGGCAACTTGTTATGGATAACATATGGAAAATAAACTGGGTCCTAGAGGCCCTACCCGGAAGACCACACAGTTTAGATGCTAAGCCAAAATGGTCCAGCAGGAAAAGTATGTTCTGCCTGCTCCAATTTCCACTGCTCCAAATTCTTTGCAGTATGAAACCTGCTATCCCACGGGCTTCCTTACTTCGGCAGACACTTCTTAGTGACAACGTTCTCTGGCAGAAACTGTCTTCCCATTGCAAGCTCCCTATTTCATTCAATGCAAAGCACATTCCCAATGTGGTCAGGAACACAAATGAGAGAATGACAGAGAAGTCAGCTAAATAAAAAACTATGCACATGCAAGAAAATGCATCTGAAGAGGCACATAGTGAGTAGTTAGGTTTCTTTTGAAGGTGGATCCATGCTAATCAGATGAAGCTGACCAAAGAAGGAAAAGCTACCAGCCATATTACAGTGAAAGCCTCCTGTTCAAATGGTGATTTCAAGTCTACAGTTCCTTACTCATTCTTCAACGATTTGGCTTTAAGCTTACCTGCTGTTTCTATACCAACTAAAACCAAATGTTAATCTCTTACTCTTTCAAGATTTGTAACATCAACAGTTGCATATCACCAAGACCAGATGGTAACTCACCCAGGAATACTAAAGGAATTAATTCAAGGATGAAATAGCTGAATAGCTGTAGTGAGTTACCTCTTGCCTTAAACCACCTTGGCACATGAGGACCAGAAGACAGAAAACATGAAAACATTTTCCTTTAATAGGTTTAGAAGAGATGTGAAGAACTGCAGGCTGGGAAGCCTGATATATTCTGGTGCATCAGGGAAATTCAAAGAAATTATAAGAACAGAATTAGAGGACACATGGACAAATACGTTACACTCAGACTTCAGACTGCTTGTTTAAGTGGAAAACCTACTAGAGTGCTCCAAATCCATCAACAAGCAAGCACATAAGAGATCTCCACTGTGGAGCCCAGGTCTTCCCTCAGGGATCTGTGCCAGAACCAAAGTTTGTTTCTACATATTTATAAGTGGTCTGGAAAACATGGAGACAAGGAACAGCACTGTGATTAAAACTGCTGGCGGTACAGATTTTATGGAGCTGAAAAGACAAAAACAACTGAAAAATACCAGTAACTTTGGCCCTGCCTCTTCCTCAACTCAAAAGGGACAAGGGTGTAGGGGCTACAGGTATGGGCTAGGGCAGATGGAGGAAAACCAAAATGAATCCAGAGGGTAACAAAATAAGAGACAAGGGTGTGGGGTCAAAGGAATAAAATTAATAACAAAGATACAGAAGAGGGCATTACTATATTAAAGAAACCTGCGATCTGACTTAGGCTGGCCACCCTTATCTTGCTTTCATTTTTTGTCTAAATACATCTGTATACTGCTTCTCAGACACAGGTTACTGCCAAATAAAATGGAACTGAAATAGACATTTGGTCGAATACTGTAACTATGACAATGGCACTTCAGCAGGCAGCATGAAATTAAGCACTATCATGTTTTATCAAAGGAAAGATTAGTCTTCCTTAAGTTGCTTTTACAGCCTAAGAACAAGCACCAGCAAGTCATCCAACTTTATTTTTACTTCTATAACAGTAGCTGCTATTTTTAATTCATGTAAGTGTATTAAAACAGTTAAGAACAAACATACGACAACAAATCCAGAGCTTTTCTACTGGAACAGGTTAAACGTGTTTGGTTTAGCAAGCACAAAATTAAATTCTGGTCTACACTGCAGCACATTATAAATCCAGTCTCTGTCAGCTGCAAAACATTGCATTTCAAAATTGTCTATCCACTTTTTCCAAACTAGACCTTAAACTCCCCCATGTGGTTGACTGCTAAATAACATTTCTTTACTCGGACCCCAGAAAATCTCAAGGGACAACAAAAAGACAGAGCAGCCCCCAATAGATGAGCAGAACCACAGAAAATTGAAGTGAAACCAGAAGCCACCAAGAAGGACAAAGCAGAACACTACAGGCAGCACACAACCATTCAGTTCTACAAATCACAGCACCAGGAAGAGCTGAAGACACAGGGATCAGACTGTATCCTCCCAGGACTGGATTTCCCTTTACCCTTCTTGTCTGATTACATTATTTCTTCCAAGAAGGACTGATGGTGTTCTTCCACAAACAGCACTAAAGAATCTCTCTGCTATTCAGAGAGACTATATTACCAAAAGCAACATCTCTCAATGAACAACCTCAGGCTGTTTTATACAACCTCAAGTTATTAAAGATCTCAGTGGCATTTAATTGATAAATTGTATTTCACTGACAAACATTTTCCCCATTTTAAAAACTAAAATTTATTATCCTCTCCCACATTATGATCATTGATGCACAGTCTTTAATCCAAGAACAGGAAGTTACAGTAGTGAGGATCAATCCCTGAAATAAACTAAACTAAAAAGTACCATGAGATTCTGCAAGAAATGCAACACCTCCTTGTGAATTTAGTGCTCGTCAGAGGGGTAGACAGAGAGGTGGTGGCAATACTAGTTAATCAAAGATTGGCTGCAGAGTCAAACAGACAGCAAACTAAGACACATTTATGTTAAACAATCTGCATGTTATCTGCACAGGAGAAATCTAAATCTTGAAGTTTAGAAGACTTTCATTCTTCACATACAACTGTTTGACCCTTCGGCCTCAAGGAATCGACGTATCTACATATATATTTTAGAACACTAAGCTTTCCTGCAGCTAAGAACTAACACGAAGAAATACCAACACACCTGTAGAAATCACTCTCTGGGTCACTGTGCCTCAGCTGAAATGGCATTTTGGGGGTCTTGCTATCCAGAGGAAGCAGGTCATCAGGGAGAGGTGGAGAGGCTGGACAAGATGGCAGAGGTTCATTGTCCTCAGTCTTTATGCCTTCTGCTTGCTGCTGGTTTTGGGCCTGAGCCATGGCAATCAGGCTGCGCAGCCGCCTGTTGTGCTGGATGAGCTGAATGGTGTGAATTGTGAGGCTGCAGGGCTCTGAGGGGATGTCCAGCATGGTGGTCGGCCGGGGTTTGTTTGCAGATGGCTGATGTAGCGGAGGATCTTGGACTTCCACAGTACGAAACTCACGCTGAAGCAGGTCAAAGGAGCTGCGGTTGGCCTGGTTAGATGAAACCGGAATCTCACCCCAGTATCGCAGCATTTTTCACATAGGTCTCGTATTGTCCTCAGAGCCCAGAAGGCGGCCACCAAACACTGTAGCAGGGAAAAGCAGTAGGCTTTGGCCAGCACCAGAAACTGGAGCTGGGACGATGCCCTGACTAAAGCAAATTATGACGTGTTAAGCAAGCTGTCGCTTAGTGCCTCACTGAGTTTCCAGGATGGCATGAGGACGCAAGGCTGGCAGTTAACAGATTACATCGCTGCTTCTCCTGGGACGATGGGGGAAAGAAAGGCACCCGTGAGGCCGTATTATTTCTGTCTGTAACAGGGGCTGGGGCCACGCCGGCACCTCGCCGAGCGGGACTCACAGTGCGCCCTGACTTGGCTGCAGAAACTCCGAGGGCCGCACTCCGCAGCCCCCGCAAGGAACGCCCCGCTGCCTTGCCCTCCCCAGGCCCAGTTTTTGGTCCGCGGTTGCCCGCACCCCGGCCCGTCAGCCCGCCGCTGGGCCCCTCTGG
>VWZY01009341.1:64636-134557 GCA_013399075.1 Chloroceryle aenea
AAGATCCCTTCCAACCCCTAACACCCTGTGATACCTGTGAGAATCTGCATGTGTGTTGAAAATACTTCTTTTTTATTATTATTATTATTTTAAAAAACACTTCTGCTAAGTTACTCTTTGTGACATAGGGACCCAAAGAGGACCAGGAGTCCGAATCAGAACTAACTGTGACTCAACTGAAGGCGCTGCGTAAGCAGCAGCAAGCAAAATTAGAAAAGACGATGTTGGGAGAGGACTCTGATGAGGATGATGAAAAAGAGGAGAAAAGTGAGAGGAGTCAGAACAGTGATATGAGCTGCTCCTGGGGAATGGGTAAGTGAAGATGTATATATCAGCTGATACACCTTAGAAAGTCCTTAAGCCAGTTTTTAACGAATACTAGTGTTGGAATTCAAGTTGGATGCCAAGTGTCTCAGTGCAGTGGAAGTTCTGGAGTACAAATTACTGCTGTAACAAGGCAAGATTCTGCCTGGTGAGAAGTATGCTAGATCTCCTTTTAAAAGGGAGAAGGTAATTTACCTACACCTATAAAAGGACACGAAACTGAGAGTTTACATTAATGCTGTGTGTTTTGTTCTTGTGGTCATGTCCACACTTCCGCCTGAGAGGTAAAATGTAATTGTTTGACACTACTATGCAGTATAGCTGTCTTGAAATTTAAACAAGTCCACATCTTAATGCTAGATAAATTGTAATTATTGAGTTTTTCTGTACAAAATAATTTGGTTTTTTTGAATGGAAATGAATAACACATAAGCCCTTGAAAGTGCTGAAACTTCATCTGCAAAACTGTATCTTTTGATGGAGTAACTAGTAGCAAAAAAAGAAATAGGGTTGCTGGGTTTTTTTTGATCAGATGCAGAAATGATATTCAAATTGAGGGAGTTAATTTTCAGCTGATGTAGATGCTGCTTCTTTCAAACTAAGGAAAAGTTGAAATATGCTGGTGTTAACTTCTTGACATTTCACTGCTGCTTTTTGCAACTTCGTATATCTTCTAGGGGAGGATGCTGAGGAGGATGAGGTTGAAGAAAACCCTATTGCTATTGATTTTCAGGAAGTACAAGATGCCTTCTATATGAAAGATCCAAGGAAAGCCTTACAGGGCTTTTTTGACAGAGAAGGTACTTTTTTTTTTTTTAATTAAATGTTTGGGTTTTTTTTTTTTCTGTTTAGCAAAGTGTGATGTTTGTGCTCATGTTTTTCTTTGGGAATTAGGGTGTGTCCAGACTGCTCTGTTGGGAGGTGGCTATGATGGTGAGATAGAATTGGAAAGTGTAAAAAGACAAAAGGCAATAATGAACTGGTCTAAATTTTCAATGCATGATAACAAAACTTACCAGTGACTCACTTGCTACAGTGCTAAATTAATCTTCAAGATAAACAATATCTTTAATCCAGCTTAAAAATTGTCATTACTTGAGTGTCATTTATTTTAGTCTATACAAAGGTAAGATTTTTTTTATTTTTATTTTGAACTGCATATTCCTGAACAGGCCACTTAGAGATTTTTTTTGATCAGAAAATGCCTGGATTGTGAAAAACAACCCAATGAGCATAATTCCGACTGAAGATCCCATCACTTTAATAAAAATTGAAAAAAAAAAACCAACAAATTCAGTCCTTTGATATGGAACAAGGGCATTTTGTCTCTCTTGTTTAACCACGACAGTATTCTGTAAAAATTAATCCTCCTTATGTCAGTTTTTGTTACTACATCAACTTTATTTTCCTGTCTTAGGAGAAGAGTTAGAGTATGAATATGATGATCGCGGGCACAATAGCTGGCTCTGCAGGATCAAGTACGTACGTGTTCATTCGCTTTAGTACACAGATGCTGACTTAACTGAATTCACAAGCAAAAAGCTGGAGTAATCACTTGTCTTGTTACACTGAGTAAGGAGGCCCACAGGAGTTAGACTTAAGCTGCAGTGTTGATACAGAAGTTCAAGGATCAGTGCCTAGTTCAGTGGCTGTGCTCCCTTCTGGTGTGGTGGCATTTGATTTTCCTTATCAGTGAAAATTGGGAAAGCATGAGTCTAGGTTCTTTCAGTTCCCCTTGTTTTGAGAAATACGTGAAATTGAAATAGGAGAGAAGAAACCAGGAAATTATATCTTTCAATTCCTAATGAGAGAGAGAACAAAAACCCAATTCATTCTATTGTGTACCTAATTTCTGTTCTTTTATGGCATAAGAAAGTTTTTCATGGGTCACTGCAAGAGGTCACCAATGTCATTCTTTTATAAGACAGGAGAAGGCAAGTTTGAAATTAAGTCAACAGGATAGGTCTCAAGTGACCTATGGACACTGCAGTGGTTGTACTAGTTAAGAAACCTTTCCTTCAGCATGGAAAATATTAGTTACTGGTCTTGCATGGATGCAAGATACTGGCACTTAATATGATGCAGGGACTGACATTTGACCTTTTAACTTCTTATATTCCCAATGGAATGGATATCAGAAGAATTGTTGTTTGGACTAGTGAAATAAACATTTACTTGCATGCTTTCACAAAGCCCACGCTTGTGTTTTGATTGGTACTTTATGAAAAGTGAAAATATTTAACTCACAAAAGAAGACTGGAGTGAAACGGAAAGAACAGTGCCAGTATAATAAATAAAATATCTGAGCAGCATCTGTGAAAAGCTGTATCTGAGCTATTCTCTGATCCTTCCAACTGAACAGGTTGCCTGTGGATGATGCCTCAGGGAAGCAACTGGTGGCAGAGGTTCTCCATTCAGGAAAGAAGAAGGAAGCAATGATACAGTGTGCGCTAGAAGCTTGCAGGCTACTCGATGCTCGGGGAGTACTGAGGCAAGAAGCAGGTGAATAACTAGTCAAGTGCTGTGATCATTGTAAA
The DNA here is from genome assembly GCA_013399075.1 of Chloroceryle aenea. NCBI lineage: Eukaryota > Metazoa > Chordata > Aves > Coraciiformes > Cerylidae > Chloroceryle > Chloroceryle aenea. The sequence continues at coordinate 67,498 of VWZY01009341.1, forward strand.
AGCCCTAAATCAGGGATTTGAGATCACTGTCTTGAATTTATGTTACCACTCAGTGGTTTGCAAATAACTTTGTTTCTTGCCTTCTCCCTTATCTTTCCCAGTATCAAGAAAAAGAAAGTCAAAGAATTGGGAAGATGAGGATTTTTATGACAGTGATGATGACACCTTTCTTGATCGAACTGGTGCTGTAGAAAGGAAACGACTGAACAGGATGAAAAAAGCTGGTAAAATAGAAGAAAAACCAGAGACTTATGACTCCCTGGTAAGAAGAGATATTATAACAAGCCAGGCTTATTCTCTCAGGCATATCTTATTACTAAGAAAGAAAATAAAAAATATTTCCTGATCATTCTCTGTTAGCTTGAACTCTGGTATCATTTCAGATCTTTAGCTCTAAGTTGGACAACTTAGAATAAAACAGTGTTTCTTTTATTTATGGACAGTAAATACCTGACAATATCGCTTACTTTATTCTAGGGGAAGCATACTACCTTGCTTCTGCCTGTGTAGTATTACCTTGTGCTTTGTGGGTGATGGCAGTGGGTGAATGAAACACCAGGACAGGATATTTTTAAGATAGTTTTAAAGTATCCAGAAATAATTGGAAGCTTTCAAGTGCACAGGGCATATCCGAAAGAGGGATCTCATTCTGCTTCAGAGAACAGGCAGCCTGGATTGACAGGTATATGCCAACTGAAAATCCTATACAACCAATAGGGTGTCAGGGAGCAGGGTTGGAGGATCACAGTGGTAGTATAATGTTGCTGCAGAAGCAGTATACATACTTATATGTTTCATAAAGAAAATTATATGAACAGTATGTGAAAGGACAGATAAGTTGTTCAGGAACAATCCAGACTGTATTTTTTTTCAGTCCAGGAGCTTTTGGTCAAAGATCAGAAGTAGATAATGGAGTCATTTTGGTAGAATATTTGCATAACTCTTAAATAGGGGTTTTAAGAAGATTAAAGATCTTCTAAGCCTGTTGTTCTTTCATAGGTCACAAAGCTAAATGAAGCTGAAAATGAGCTTTCTGAGATAACAGAGAAACTGAAGGCTTCAGGGAAAGGTAAGGCATGAAGTTTATTTGATCATAGCGTTTTCTGTAAAGAACAATAAGAAGATGAAAATGTATCTTACGGATTTCTGTCCTAAGTGCTTTCTTTTTTATTTAGTGTCCACTTTTTACAAAGGTAATTTGCAGGTCACTGAGTTAACTGGAGAGGGTGCTTTGTCTGATAGTTTGTGTTCTGTGTCACTTGCTAATGAAAGCTTTTTCCAAAGCAAGTGACATCTAAGTCAAGGTAAGGAGGTAAGTGTACAAGCTCCTGGAACTTAAAAGGGTGAGCATTATTACTGTTTATTTGCATGTATTCATGAAATTGACCCAAGTGAGGAACATTTTTCCCCACCCTCTCCAAAACCATTTAGAATGGAAGAGCAAACAACTGACAGAAAAGGCCATATCTTTTACCTGATTTCTGTCATTGTAAATGCTCTGTGAAAAGGCAAGGTAGGAAAAGAGAAATGTGGAGTCAGAGCAGTTGTTCCTTAGCCCATATGTTGAGTAAAGTTGATAGTTTGAGGGTGCCATTCAGGTTTTAGGATTATGCCTTTGTGAATGAAGGCAGAGCCTTTCCAAGGTGGTGAATTGTATCTGATAGTAAGTTAGATTTAAAAGCATACTATAGAAACAGCTGCACTTTGCTTTCTGTGACCCATGATGTCTTGTGGAATAAAAGGAATCAGGAAGGAAATGCGTTTAGGCTGGTTCTTCATATAAAAACCTTTTTGAGAGTTGGCATTGACAAAGCTTGCTACATTGGTTTGTCAGAAGTGTTTCTTTCCGAGAAGCCTATCAGCAATCTGACATCTGGGCTATCTTTTGTGCATTACATAGGAATGTTTCTTTCTGGCAATTCAGCTCCGCACCAAAACTCGTTTGCATCAACATTTTTCTTGGTGATTGATTATACCAGATCACTGCTGAGAAAACAATACCGGTCCACTGAGCATTCTGACTGATGGATGGGTTCAGTGTGTTTGAAGGAATTGTTTTCAGAGCGACTGTTCTGATAAGGAGTTAACGATTGACTGGCAAGAGAAGCTAATGCTTTACATTGTCTGAGAGGTTGTAATTCCAAGCTTTCTTATGTTATGATGCCTTTGTATCTGCCGATGCTGTTTCTCGACGAGATTATTAAATCCTGTTGTAGGAGAGGCTGAGAGAAGGAAGAATGGTTCATTTATAGATTTCTATATTTCCATATAATTCTTGTGCATGTTATCATGGTTTGGTAGACTATAACTGGTCATGCAGCTGGTTTAGAGCCTTGGTAAATTGTGATCTCAGCACTTACTGCAATGCAGTGTAATTCAGTATTGGATGGGAATTTCTTAGAACTAGGCCAGGATAAAACCTAGCAAATATTGCATCACCAGTTACTTTGTGTGTGTGTGTGTGTTCCAGATACTTGTGTTTTCTCTTATTTCTTTGGATGCTTCAGGTTAACCACCGATGTTGAGTACAACTGTAAGCCAGGACCACACATACTTACTGTGGATGATTCTTACCACCATTACGAGCTGTCTGGCAAAGCTGCTGCATTACATATGCTTCTGAAACCTTAATGCACTTTCTCTTGCTCTAAATAATTATTTGTAGCCTAAGGGCAAGAGTGTAGAGAGATCAATGAGTGAACGACAGGCTAAAATGCAACACCTCTTACTAAGCATTTGGAGAAGTTAAGTGGCTGTCTAAAAAATCACAGTAGAAGTTCACAAATTGTACTCTGGAGTTCTTCAGAACTAATTACTGATGGATTGACTTGGTATTTCAGATTCATTGATGCAGCTGAATGAAAATCAGATACATAGAGCTCTTCGGTCTCATCTTAGGTTGCCTGTTCAGGAGATAATTATCAATAAATTGATGGTGCTGTAAATAGCCCTGTAGCTTTTTCCACTGGAAAATAAAGTATAATAGTCATAACTGATTCACCTCTAGCAATGTCAAATTTTACTTCAATAGTTTAGAAAACTGCAGCAACAGATACTGAATGCCAACAGTAACCCTGTAAGCTGAACTACCTGATCTTAGGCACTGATGGTGGAATCAAGCAGAATCCTCTGTGCAAGAAGAGGTGCTCTGACTCACTGAAGATCACTTGCTGACTGAAACTGTACTTTTGATTGTCTGGAAATATCTGGCTAGACACGAAACCGTATCTTTGAAACTCAGTGTTTAAATAACATGGTCACTCTACTCAACTTCTGCTGGCCAGGAGTTTCAGACCATTTGTTAACAATACTTTTTCATTGATGTGGTTATGTCTTCATTTATATAAATAGCTATGAAGAAAAATAACAGTATTTCTATATTCAGTTTCTTTAATCACATGTTTTGTCTTCCTTTATATTTGCACAGAGGTGGATGCTACAACTGTTTCTTATCTTTAGAAGTCTCTTCATTCTCTGTCTCTTTGAACTGATATGGCTTTCATAAATTTGTAAATTGTAAGCTATGTTGTAGTCACATAAAACTTCTTGAATATGTACTCTTAACAATAACACACAATTTTATATTTGTACACATGTAAAATTTCCAGTGCTTCCTAATTAGCTCAAGCTGAACTGAAAATAGCTCATTGGTCACATAATTATGCTTACGTATGTATGCTTAAATGCTTATAATACAGTAAATAAATATTGTATTTGCCACTTTTCATATAATACTAAAAGACAGAAGACTGCCTGTTAAAAGGCTTGTTAAAATTCTGGCCAAAACATTATTTTTGAACACCATATAAAAACTTCTGAAGCATTGTTCAACACCAAAAAAGGAGTTTTCCTGGGTTTTGTGTTTTTTATTTGTTTGTTTTGTTTGGCTATTTGAAGTAGAATAGTTAGAATTCTGTATTTATTTTTCTTAGTCATTAGGGCTTTAGCATTTCCTCCTGAGTTTAATTAATTAAAAAAAAATACATAGAACTATTAGTATTTGAAATTAAGTGGAGTAGAAAGACTGCTGTTACTCTTTTTCAAGTACAGAGCAGTGTTTTCTTGTTAGAAAATCCAGTCAAAACAAAGGTGAGTTTTATGTGATTTGCCTAACATATGAAACTATTGTTGGATGTACTCAGTCATCCAGGGTAGGAAACAGTGTCATGTGTTGATTCATTTGCAACTTTGCAAATGTTACTACATAAACATTCCAGGAAAGCCAAAGTAGGATTCCCTATGCAGTGGTGTGGGATTCTTTATAGCTGTGTTTATTTTAGTCTGTGGCTACATGAAGAACATGTAACCCAAGTTTTTTAGGACAGCAAATCTTGAAGTGAGATGAACAGCCTAGAACACAGACACTTGCTCATGAAGAAATACTTGATTTTAAGAGAGGCTTTGTTCTAAGTGGGTTAAAGTTATTGGCAGGCTTTTTGGTAGGAGACATGCTTTCTTCTTCCCAGGGCTAACAACCTCTATTATTTCACCATTCAACAGAAACTTGCAGAAAGGATAGTTTTTCTTATATACCTTATTCTCAAAAGGTTAGACTTTATGATCTCTCATCTCCCTACCCATAACAATATGTATCTTCTCTTTGTCTTGCCTAGTCCAGTCCCAGCCAGCAGCTCAAGATTCCTTGGATGAATTCATGACGGAAATAAAATCAGGATGCACCTTAGACAGTGTTGCACGCAAGAAGCTTCACTTGCGTTCATTTGAACTGAGGAAAGAGCAACAGAGACTGAAAGGGTTAATAAAGCTTGTCAAGCCTGCAGAACTGCCTGAGCTGAAGCCCCAGTAAGTTTTGGCTAAAGTGTAAAACAGTTACTTTTACCATTGTTGTTACCCACGCGCAGTTGTGCAAGCGCAGTAAATAGACACCTTTCCAAACACAAAAGCAGAGAGGCTTTCCAAACTACCTGACTCTTCTCTTTTTTTAAATGAGCTGCTCTGCCTTTTGGCTGTTGCAGTTTCTGTCACTGAGTCAGCTGCACCACAACACTGGAGTAAGGTAAGCCCATGCTGGGAGGGAAGATGAGATAAGGAAGGGATTTTAAACATGGTGTCAAGTTTTTTTAACATTTTTTCCCAACCTGCATCCAAAAGGAACTGAAGAATTTTATGGGTATTATTGTACAATGTGAAAACCACTTTCACTGTGTGAAATGTACCTGGAAATTAAGTGTAGTGGCTGCTCAGCTACTGCCTAGCACCACTACTGCAGTTCAAGAGGGTGTGTGCTGGGTTCATCATTTGCTAGCGGCAGCTCTATTAGAGGTTTCATGAATTAATTAATTTTCTTTAATTGAGGTTTGGCCTCTGACTGTGTTTTTATATATACATATATATTATATACATATGTAAGTATGTGTGTGCATTTGAATTTGAGGGAGCCTGTATGATACAGATTTTTTTAAATTACCATTATTTATGTATTTTTTTGCTTCCTGTTATAGTAAGTGTCTGAATCCTACAACATGTATGTAGGATGGAGGAATGGTCTCCTGCAGTTTCCTTCTTGGATGCTGCAAGTGAGAGAGAAATAAAAGCATTTTTATATTTCCACTTCTAATTCACAGGGGTTTTTTTTGAATTTGTAAAAATGAGACTTGTTAATAGTTTGTACACTGTATTCCTTTCTATCTATTTTTTATTAGGAGTGGGAGTTACAGTCTGGAAGCAGAGAGCAAGCCTAGAAAGATTACCCTGCCTCTCTTTGGTGCAATGAAAGGGGGGAGCAAATTCAAGCTGAAAACTGGAAGCCTAGGGGTAAGTTGGACTCAAAAGTGCTGTGAGTGAGAGGGTATTTCTCAGCCTCTCTCTTCTGGGGCTATGGATATTGTAGGTGGCAACCATTTCTTCCCATGTGTGGCAACAACACGGAGGTGCAAGCCTGCAGCATGGAGGGTGCACAGGGCAGCAAGCTGTAGCTGTCGAATGTTGTTTGCTGCCAGCAGCTGCCATTCTGTGCCCTAGTACAGCCAGTCTCCTGGGGCACAGCAGCCCTTCAAAAGGCGGTGGATCAAGTAGAGGAGGTCTAGGGATGTCAGGCTGAACTGCTGCCATACCTCAGTAGCTGGTCCATTACTTTCTTTTGTTTTTCTTGATCTTACAGCTAAGATAACAGCCAAGACTGATTCAGTTTCCAGCGTCCCTCTTAGGAAAAGAGTACACTCCTTGTCTATGGACAGGACATGTTTTTTCATCCTCTTTTCCTACTAATAGTTTTTCCTTAAAACCGAACTATTTTTCATCCTGAGAGTGTTTCCTTGCTAGCCTTCCCTATGACAGTAATAGGTGTGCTTTCTCCTGTAATGAGTATCCGTGACATCTACTTCTATTTATCTTGGCACTGATGCACCAGTCTTTCTCCCACAGAAGGTGCCTGTTAAGCGTCCAGACATCCCTGAAAGCTTGTTAAAAATGAAAGATGAGGGACCGGAGGAGGAGGAGGAAGAAGAAGAAGAGGAAGAAATGGAGAAGGAGCAAGCAGCAGATGCAATAAACAGCAGAGCATCAAACATGGAGATGAAAATGACAACAGAGGAAGAAACAGGAAAAGAAACTAATGCTCCTGCTGCTTCTTTCAATAACAATAATCTAGAATCGCTTCAGGATGGTAAACCATTGGTTTTGATTTTTACAGTAATGAAGCTGAGTCTGTTACTGCTGAATATTTCAGAGCTATGTGAATGTCCTAAGGTTTGAGTCATAGGTTCTCCATCAGATTCTTTTCCATGGATTCTTGCCATGAGTTCAGTCTTTGTGCCAACAGCCGAGTTTCACATGGTTCCAGTTGAATCTCTTCTTGACAGTCAGTTTTTCATGCTGTTGGTGAAACAGAAGAAATGTTCTGGACTCAAGAAAGATCCTATTTTGAGAAGCCCTTCTGTCATTAGATTGAGTGTCCATATGAAAACAACTACATTATGCTGTTGGCAAGGGAGAATGACTAAGTAAGAAAACAAATGTCTGTGTAAAGCTTCAGATCTCTTCTTAAGGAGGAAAAAAATAATTTAAAAGTGGTAATGGAGAGGTATCTTCCTTGTATCTGTGTGGTTTATCTCAAATCCCTCCTTTTCTGTGTCAGCTGGATGTATTTGAAAACTCAGTAATGATGTTTCTCAGAAAATGATGTGTTGTATGACAGACTAATTCTAATTATTTGTCTTAATGCTGGAGAGGTTGCTCTTGTAAAGTATGTTTTAACAGATCACAAGTTTTTCTTTACTAATTTATTGTGATGGACTTGGCATGTGAAATGATCTGGGGGACTCTGACAGAAAAGTTATTGCAGAGACAAATGTAGCTAAGAGTTCCCTTTTATGCTTTGTCTCAAGGATACTAGTTCTCTAGTTATCAGAATTACTGCAGAGTGCTCACCTAGCTCTTTTTTCTTTTATAGGGGTTCATTTTCTGCCTGAGCCAAAGATACTAAGGAATAAATCTCAGATGGGACCCTCACAAGAGAAATCTCAAGGTGAGTAGTACATTTTAGACTCTATTGTACAATAGCATGTGGCTTTAGAAATTTCTGTCAGTAGAAGGAAACTGAGCCTAAAGAATCTAGAACTGAAATGAAAGATTGAGTTTTTCTTGGAAAGTGGCAAGTGCATGTTGAAGACAGGTCACTTCAACCATGTTTGTTATCCTTGCTTTTCATAGTCATTAACTTAGAGATCCTTTGTTTTTAAAAAATAGCATGACAAGAAAAAATATATTAATGTAAGAGCATAAACACAATGATTTTTCTCCCCTCCTTATTTCCTTGTAGTAGCTCTTAACACTGCAGAAGCACAGAGCTTTCTTTTATAAAATGGCAAGTACTACATGATGTTAGCTAATTGTCTATTAATGACCCAGCTGACCTCACTACATGTTCACAAAAAAAGTAAAATCAGATCCTCCCTCGAGATGAAGACTTCTTGGTATACTGAACATGGAGGAGATCTCCTTGAATTTTCTGTTTTTTATGAAAATTTATATAACTAACTCAACCTCTGAAAAATGTCATCCTGTCCTCATCTCTCAGACTTAAGCCACAAGAGTCTTAATATTTCACAGGTTAAGTGGCAGAAAAACAAGGCATACTTCTTTCTCTTTTGTATTCCTCTCACCTATGTTACTGTAAAACTTGGTTGGTTGGGTTTTGTTGGTTGGTTGGGGTTTTTTTGAAAGCATGTTAGTCCTGGGCATTTCCTACTGTTTCTTTCCAAATCAATCACTGAAGTGATTACAGGTAGAGAATATCTTCTAGAAATAAACATCTGACATTAACTAAAGTGTGTTACAAAATCCCAAATAGAGGACCTTATTAAACTGCATTCCTGTAGGTGACTGGCAGTATATTAAACAGAAGTTAATATAAGAAAAGCAAAAAAGATGTTCTGCAGTCTTAATTATAAATTTGGTTGCAATGACCTATCTAGGATTTTCATTTGGGTGTATCCATTTTTATTTGAACTTCCAATAAGCTTAATTATGATAGAGTCGGTCATTTGTGATGTGTCATAAAAGAAATCTTTTTTCCTCACAGCATCTGCAACAGTATGTAAGGAACATGAAGAGACATCTGAGAAGGCTAAGAAAATCAATAGTTCAAGCAAGGTCAGTTATGATACCAGGACTTATGTAGCTTAACAGTTTCAAGAAATCATTCAGTAGACTTATTAGTGAAATAGTAAAAATTTTATTATAATTGGTGATAATAGTGGTTTTCTGTTGACTAAGACCCAAATGTAGAATCAAATGCTGCCATTGGACACAGATTTTGGACTCTCTAGTGACAAAGCACATAATTCTTTGTGGTGGCCATCTAGTTTTAGCCCTGCACCACTTACTTGAAGAAACTTAACTCCCTGCAGCCTGCCTGTGCTAATGGCCATCCTGTTAGTCCTGGCCAAGGACCGAAGGATTGGGTAGGCACAGTCTTTAAAATTATCCTTTGTTGCTGGCCTATAAAGAGTGTTGCTAAAGAAAGCAAGAGTAAATTTATACTGTTAAAGCCCAAGTTGTAGCATTTTCTATACAAATACAGGAGAACGAGGTCGAGTCACCACCTCGCATTAGCAGAGTTCACTCTAACACGGAGCATTCTCCAAATACCAGATGGCTTAGCTGTATTTTATCTCCCGTTACAAATCACTTTTTCCACAAGATGTCCCTGCCTTTGGGCTCAGATCTTGCATGGAAAATAAATTAGCTGACTTCAGCCAGAAGTCAGCTCTAATTTATTTTATTTTTTTTCGTCTTTTAATATTTGAGGAATAACTTTGAATCGTGTAAAACTGCAAAAAGAATTTTCAAGTTCACAAGCCATGTTTAAAAATGGTTCAAGTCTACAGTCTAATAGTTTGGAAAACAGTCTTTCGAAAGAACTGGTTTAGAGGTTAATTTGGGGAAGGAAAGTTTCTGAGGGAATGAGAAATTGTTTCAACTGTATAACTTAAGACTGTGTCATGATAGTACAGAGTAATGCACATCAGTGCTGAGTAACTTGGCTACATATTGAACTTCTAAGTCTTGCACTCTACGGCTGTAAGAATTTGTTTTGACAGCTACCTGCAGTTATTGAAAACAAATGTTGTTGGGAAGATGTTGTTGATGTGGCAAAACTTGAAAATGTAGGAACAAAAAGACATTGGTGTGTCAACATTTGAATTGCAAGTGACCTGGTTTGGTTTGCTTTAAATGTTTCAGTGATGCCAGTGAGACCTGAAAAAAAACCAACCAGTTTTCTTTACTTTGAAAAACTGTTACCATTATGTAACAGACGAACTTCTATATACTCCCATTTGAAAGTCACCTTAAACCCTAAGTTTTCAGTGGGATCGTGCATTGAAATCAGTAAAACACTCAATGAAAATCCCACTTTAATGCTTTTCCCTGCATAAAGGAATTCTGTGTCAAAAGACACTACCAAGCATTGGGATGACAAGATTAAACTGTCCAGAAGTGGACAGTTGGCAACAGTTCTGTTTTGAGGGGAGATTGGACTGGATCACCTCCAGAGGTGCCATCCAACCAGCTCTTTCATTATTCTGTGACTTTACTGGTAATAAACTGGATCTATCTGAGGGTCTGATATTTCTTCTTCTGTATTACTGTTTTCATCCCTGACTTCTGTGGAAATAACCCTTACCTTTCAGTATTTGTCTCTGAATTAATGAAAGATTTAGTGGATGAGACACATTGCTGTAGGGGTGCATCACCTTAAANCTGCAAAAAGAATTTTCAAGTTCACAAGCCATGTTTAAAAACGGTTCAAGTCTACAGTCTAATATTTTGGAAAACAGTCTTTCGAAAGAACTGGTTTAGAGGTTAATTTGGGGAAGGAAAGTTTCTGAGGGAATGAGAAATTGTTTCAACTGTATAACTTAAGACTGTGTCATGATAGTACAGAGTAATGCACATCAGTGCTGAGTAACTTGGCTACATATTGAACTTCTAAGTCTTGCACTCTACGGCTGTAAGAATTTGTTTTGACAGCTACCTGCAGTTATTGAAAACAAATGTTGTTGGGAAGATGTTGTTGATGTGGCAAAACTTGAAAATGTAGGAACAAAAAGACATTGGTGTGTCAACATTTGAATTGCAAGTGACCTGGTTTGGTTTGCTTTAAATGTTTCAGTGATGCCAGTGAGACCTGAAAAAAAACCAACCAGTTTTCTTTACTTTGAAAAACTGTTACCATTATGTAACAGACGAACTTCTATATACTCCCATTTGAAAGTCACCTTAAACCCTAAGTTTTCAGTGGGATCGTGCATTGAAATCAGTAAAACACTCAATGAAAATCCCACTTTAATGCTTTTCCCTGCATAAAGGAATTCTGTGTCAAAAGACACTACCAAGCATTGGGATGACAAGATTAAACTGTCCAGAAGTGGACAGTTGGCAACAGTTCTGTTTTGAGGGGAGATTGGACTGGATCACCTCCAGAGGTGCCATCCAACCAGCTCTTTCATTATTCTGTGACTTTACTGGTAATAAACTGGATCTATCTGAGGGTCTGATATTTCTTCTTCTGTATTACTGTTTTCATCCCTGACTTCTGTGGAAATAACCCTTACCTTTCAGTATTTGTCTCTGAATTAATGAAAGATTTAGTGGATGAGACACATTGCTGTAGGGGTGCATCACCTTAAAAATCTTTTCTCCTTTTCCAGGTCCAACAACCTTTTTTTTCCTCACAGTACCCAGATGATGACCCAGACTATTGCATATGGATTCCCCCTGAAGGTATCAACCATTTCCTTACTGTTTTTAGTTTTATAGCTCCAGAATCTACCTAATTAGTATTTAGTATGTCCCTCTTACTTGAGAAATATGTAGTTCAGGAATACTTTACCCAGAACCTGATGTGTTCTGGCATGTTATACCCCATATTTGTTGTATGGCCATGCAAGTCTTACAGTGGAATAGAGGCCATTTCTGTAGCAGCTTCATCTCAAAGGACAGATAAACCTGAGGTTTGTTTTTCAGTTTTATAACACTGCAGAGTGTGTCATGGTTTAGGGACAGGGCAGCCCTATAGACCTATAACAGACGCTCTCTGTTAATCCCCTTCCCTCCCCAAAGGGGAATAGAAAGGGAATAAGGGAGAGAGACTGAGCAATTAGAAAAGGAAACTAGAACAGCTTTAATGAAAGTAATAATAAAAATAGAATATGTACAAATATATACAACACCAGTATCAAACCCAACCCTCTGATGGTAATTACATCACCATCACCACTGATGTTGTGGAGCAGTCACTGGGGGGTCCCAGACTGGGCCCTGCAGCAGACGGGAGCTGTGTTCAGGAGCTGAATTCTGGTACTGGATTCAGGAACACACTGATTGTGATCGAAGGCAGAACAGAGTCCTCCTCGAATGCTCCAAGGAAGAAACTGGAAGAGGATCTGAGAAAAGCAGGCTAAGAGGGGCAAGCCCCTCATGATCCCTCAGCTTTTTACTGAATATGAAATACATGGGATGGAAACCTTCTTGGTCAGTTTGGGGTCACCTGTCCTGTTCATTCCTCCCTGCAGGTGCAACTTTTTTTTCCTGCACCCCCCCAGTGTGGTGCACAAGATCCAGCAGTGGCCTTGGTCTGCACACCAATCCTTGGTGTTATCACTGCCAGCAGCAGACACTGCCTGTGAGAACAGGCTGCTAACTTCAGACAGTGCAGTTAGTGAGAAGAACTGAACTGAAAAGTAAAATCACTGAACAGAATTAGTTTTGTTCTCACTCTAACCAGGGCAGAGAGCTAACTCCATTCACACATAGTGATACGATGATCTAGTTGAAAGAAAAGCTCAAACCATCACTAGGGATAAATGCTCCAGCAACCTTGGTATTCTCAGTTTTCATAGAAATCTGTGAAATCAGAAAATCTTTGCATATTTTTTCAAAAATCTTTGGAATACAAATTTTGGGTCATGTGTTTTGTAGAGAAGTCATGGTCATGCTTTGGTGAATGCACTGAACAACTGATGTGTGCATTCAGTACATGTTAAAAGTTGAACTAATTTTTTACTTCAGTTCCAGAGTGGTTTTAGCTAAAGAGTGTATTCTTAAACAGTGTGATGAATTTTCAGTTTCTTTAAAATGGAAAATTCATTTTCATGCATTGAGGTTTTCATAGTAAGTTCAAAGCTTGGCTTTCATTTGGTAAATTCATTACTGTAATTTTTATAAACTGTTGCAGGCTTATAATATAGATAGGCTCCAAAAGGAATGAGAAGAAAGAAGATAAATTTCACTGAAGAAAACTATAACCGTCAATGAAAAGACTGCACTTCTCTGCCATACGAATCCTCTAGAACAAAATACCTGATTCAGTAACTCAGAGGTTTACTCTGGGATAGCCAAGCAAGCTGTGTCCCTAAGAGGGAGCTCCTTTTTCTGTCTCTGCTGATAATCAGACTTACATTCTAAGCTCGCATAATAATGACAACAGTCAGGAAATTAAATTAAGGGAAAAACAAAAAAAAAAAAACCACCAAAGAAAACCTAACCAAACACTCACCAAAACCAGGAATCTGTGATATAATACTGACACTATTAGTAAAGAATAATTCTAAAACAAAAAACCAATTTGAATAATAATGTCCAGTCCCAACTTTTTAGCCTCTTTGTGTTTGTCAGCTGGTGCTGCCTAGAGGCTGTTTCATGCTTTGATACCCATTTATCTTGGATGGCGCAGAGGAGAATAATGCAACTCTTCCTCTTTGTCCCTTAGGTCAAAGTGGTGACGGCAAGACTCATCTCAATGAAAAATATGGCTACTGAGCTTCAAGCACCCCCAGAGTGTGTCTGGGGTTTAAAGGACTGCTCTATTTTGGACTCCTTCACCACACATTAAGTGAGGGATAAGAGTTATTTTTTTCCGATGCTGTTCCAAATTCAAGGGCATCAGCAGCCACTCTGGATGCTAACTCTCCCTGTGTGTCCTCTGTTTGTTTTCCAGACACATTTTTAAAAGTAAAAGCCCCCACATTCTTCTGCCTCTTCTTCCACTTTTAGCCTTGTCCTTTTTCTTTGGCTTAAAACTGTAGGCTCATTTTTCCTTTTGTAAATAAAAGTATAAAAAAAGTATTAAAAAACATACCTCTGTATACTTACAGGCTTGATAAAATTTTATTCCTGATGACTTTACGGAATTAAAATAAGAAACACTACTGTTTTGCTTCTGTGGCTGCTGTTTGAAAATATTGTCATGATAAATACTTCCTGAAGCTTGAGGATTATTCCTCTTTCTTATGGGAAATAATACTATTTTGAAAAGAAAAATGTTTTCACTTCTTCCTCTTGCAGTTTCTGGAATACTTGGTAGGGAGTGGACCAGAAATGCTGAGCATGCAATATTATAAAGGTGCAGAAACACCAAAGAACTGAAGAGGCTTGCACTGCTTATCTGGAATCAGAGGGTAACAGAAGAAACAATGGAAGGATATCCTGGAAAAGCTTATCACAGAATGGCAGGGTTTGGAAGGGAGAGCTGCAGATCATCTAGTCCACCCCTCCTTCTAAAGCAGGTTCACCTAGAGCAGGTTGCACAGGAACATATCCCGGTGGGTTTTGAATGTTTCTAGAGCAGGAAATTCTACAACCTCTCTGAGCAGCCTCCAGTGCTCGGTCACCCTGTTCTCTGTTTTAGTTCATGCCCATTACCCCTTGTCCTGTTGCTGGGCAATACTGAAGAGTCTGTCTTCATCCTCTTGACACCCACCCTTAACATATTTATAAGCATTAATAGGATTCCCTCTCAGTCTTCTCCACTAACCAGCCCCAGGTCTCTCAGTCTTTCCTCATAGGAGAGATGCTCCAGTCCCTCCATCTTCATAACCCTCCGCTAGACTTGCTCTAGTGTTTCCCTGTCTCTCTTGAACAAGAGAGCCCAGAACTGGACGTGATACTCCTGATGTGGTCTCACTAGGGCAGAGTAGGGGGGGGAGAACCTCCTTCAACTTTCTGGTCATGCTCTTCTTAATGCACCCGAGGGTACCATTGGCCTTCTTGGTCCTTTTCCACAGAGCTGCTTTCCAGCAGGTCAGCCCCTAACCTGTACTGGTGTATGGGGTTATTCCTCCCTAGGTTCAGGACCCTACACTTGCCCTTGTTGGAACTTCATTAGGTTCCTCTCCACCCAGCTCTCCAGCCTGTCCAGGTCTCACTGGATGGTGACACAGCCACCTGGTGTGTCAGCCACTCCTCCCAGTTTTGTATCATCAGCAAACGTGCTGAGGGTACAATCCGTCCCTTCTTCCAGGTCATTGATGAGTATGTTGAACAAGATCAGACCCAGTATGAACCCCTGGGCAACACCACTAGCTACAGGTCTCCCACTACACTGTGCCTGTTCTTCTGTAACAATGCAAGAGCAAAGCACCATTTTAATGCAATTTAAAGCATTCCTGCTCTTAATTTATCATTAATATAGTTTTGAATGTCTATATAATTAGGCTAGGAAATTCTTTGCCATCAAAGGTGTTAGAGTTATGAATAAGTTCAGTTTCAAATAGTGAACAGGCATCTTTATAAAGAGGTGACAGTTAATGCTGCAATATCTATTGAAAAAGACCTAATCCTTTCCCCTGCATCGCATGGTACATCAGTGCAGGAAGCCCCTCCCACTACAACAATCGCAGCCTCCTCACAGTACAAGGCCAGGTCCCACCTCTTTTCATACGGCTCTGTGATTGACTGCTTGCTATTCTGTTTCTGAGACTGTCCTGCTCGTGGGATCTCTGAATACCCTCTTAATTGGCTGCCTGTTTCCTTTGGACTAGGAAGTATGGGAGAGTAACAGTAGGCTTTCTTTCTCATATATGAATATATATAACTAAAGGAGGATTCAAATATTTATAAATATTTGTGATATTTATTCATGGATCCACTTCCTCTATACATTTGTATGCATGCCTATTCAGTCTGTGTATACTAAATACACATCCATAAAGGTGCAGGTGTAAATTGGGGAAACACTTTTATAATAAGAGGTAAAGAAATGAATGATGGAAGTTTAAGTGTGAAGAAAGTCAATAAAAGCAAAGGGCAGATTCACATTCTCCCCCACTTTCTGAGGCTGCAGATCAAGACCTGTTTGGAGTGTAGGAGAAGTTAAAGAGGGCAGGGGTGTGTGAGCAAGCTGGAGCATGCCCCAGGGCTATGAACCCCTCCAAAGGAGGCTGCTAAGGGGCTATCAGGACCCAGGCCTTCTGGGATCTTGGAGAAAAATGGATCTTTTCTGTTTGTTGCACTTGCAGTCAAGCCTTCAACTTTAAGCAGTACTTTCCTCCAAACTGCAAGTAGTGGTATTTGGGACCTGAAGACTACACCTCAGTAACATGGTCATCACTCATCAGCTCACCTAGTCACTGACTGGGGGCTCCCTTGGATGATGCACAATTGTCCTAAAACCTGTGCTGTGGTAAAGGCAAAGGTCACGCAGGGCATCTAAGGGACTGTGAAGCTCTAGGAGCAAGCATACAGTGGCAAGGAAAGCTGTAGAAATGCTAGTGCTGGACTCCAGGCTCACATATGCTTTGGCATGCTTCCACCAAGTGGAATAAATGGATAGATTGCAGGAGGGTGTGTCAGAAGCTGAGGAGAAGGAATCACCGCACAACTCCTCTGGTTCTCACAGTGGTAATGTTGGAGCAATGGAGCTCACTCCATGTTTACCCCACAGACAATGTAAAACAGTTTGGCATCTTGGCATTTTGTAGGGTTTTGCTTAATATCCTCAAGCAGCAAAAAATCTTTCTTCCTGTAATCTTCAACATATTTAGGGTTTTTTTTGTCAGCATCTGCACATCAGGCTGGGCAACCTGAAGCTTCCTGCTTCTGGCAAGAGGTGTAATCCTAGGAAAGGCTCTTGCCCATCCATTCAAAATGCCAAACCTAATAGGTTTCAGAGACTTGTTGCCCTTCTCCAAAGCCTTGTCCAGGGGGGCACCAGGTGGCTGCATGAGACTTCTGCTTGTTGCCATGGGTATAAAGGGCCTGGCAGACTTCAAACAAAATACAGCGTAAGAGAAACAGCAGTTTCCCATTTGTGCTTGTCAGAAGCACAGGTCAAAAGGACTCATGAGGTGGGTACAGCTTGACTTTCATCATCTCGAGGTAGGTGGTCGGTGTGTCGAAATTCTCAAAAACAAAAGGACTTCTAAGTTCAAGATGGTATTTTTTTTAGTTTTGCTTGTAAAAGAATAAAGACTAACAAAATCCTGACGATGTATCTTTTCATCTGGCCTGCTTTGTAGTACAAACAAATGGTATTTGTCCTGCTGACAAAAAGCATGTTTCTGGGGATCAGAGACTGGGCGGTTTGGTCCTGGCTAAGACCTTGAGGTCTCTATCTGTTCCTTTTTATAGTGGCTCACTTGTACTCCCATACAGACCTGATGGTAAAACCTGCTCTCTTTTGGCAGTCCATGTTTTGTTACATTGTGTAACATGAATGCCCAAAGTTGATTCTCACCAAATGGTTCCAGTCATTTTCATGGTAGCTTTCAATACAACCACGGAAAAAGCACTCATTCATTATATTTGCTAGGTGTTGTCATGCCATCAGTTATCACTTATCCATCCCAGAAGTAGGTTACCTCTTGATACTTATGGCCATGTAATGCATGACAGGTTTGACTATTTTCCTTTTTGGCCAGGTATATAAGTCATTGGTCAAATACTTTTTTCCTCCAATAGTAGCCATAAACCTGTATGTGGCAAAGAAGCAGAGGCCATTCTATTATACAGAAAGGGATCTACATGGTGAGAAACACTGAAATTTTCATCACTCTCTCATCCACTGTGTTACGGGTCGTCACCATAATCATTTCTGTATGATCTGCAGGCTTCTCCAAAAATGTTTACATCTTGCTGTCAATAGTAACTCAGTTCTTATTGCAAGTCAAAGATCTGGCAGCTGTGTACCTATCAAGAATTGCATTTTTCTTCCTTAAGCACTATGCTGTGCACCCTGTCATAACCCCTTTGTGGAAGAATGCCTACAGAACCTTGATTTTCAGCAACATTGAAAAAAATGGAGGAAATAACTTTCGCAGTCCTTGACGCCCAGCATTTAAGGGAGTTAGTTTCACAAGTAAAATGTTTGATGAGTTCATGAAAAATTCTAAGATGCACATCACTTTAGCACCCTGGATGATTAATTACACACCCAAATTTTCTTTCTGAAGCTGGCTGACCACTGAACAGCCATCGTAGCCTTTGGCATTAGACAAGAGTAGACGGAAACGCGGTGTCATTAAGCATCTGACTAAAGTACATGTGTCCCCTTAAGCTCCCATTCTCCTTCAGTTTTACTTTCCACTCCTCCTTCATCCCACAGGGCATCTGGCACTGACTCCATGGCAAAAAATTAATTTAGGCCATGTGCCCAGTTTCCTGCATGTGTCCCATCTCACAGAGAGCCCTGCCCCACGTCTTGGGGGTTGATCACAGACACAGAGCACTGCTGCTGGCTTACAGGTTTGTTCATGGCACAGACCACACTTACAGCCTCTACGTTTGAGACAATTTTCCATAGGATCTTGCACTTCTTCACGTAAAATCAGAGCCAAACAATCTGGGTTCCTCAGAGCTGTGCAGCAGTCTGCAACTGGGGCACCAGCTGCGCTAAGTGCACAGCCAGGCGGTAAGCAGAGCTGGCAATGATATTTACAGCTGCAGGGGTGATTATAGTGTGTATGGCAAGGCTCACAAAGGGTTCTCAACCTCAATACCTTTCCTGACCTCCCTAACACCACAACAATGGTTTCTGTGTCAGAGGAGGAAAAGGGACAGGATATTTAGGATTGTTGCTTGGCTTAAGAATCTCCCAGCATTTTTTTCCACTTGGATGATGAATACATTACCATGTAGCAGGTGCTCAGACAAGGGGATCTCACACAGCACACCCTTCTTATGCACAGACCATGCTGGTTTTTCATAGTACTCTCTTGCACTGCTCAGCAGTTTTGCATAAGTCAGACCTCTCCCTGCTGTAAGAGCTGTGAGACCTCCAGCAAAACAGAAAAAACCATCACTGGTGGGCTTTAGCTCAATTACACAGCACCACTTTTTGTCTGTAATGTTAGAATGGAGACAGGCTGCAGGGTCCTGCATACCCCATTCCCAACTGCTTTTACCATAACACTAGCCAGGTGGAAATTCTGATCCCATCTCAGCTCTCTCTGATTTCGTACAAGTGCACAGACCCAGCCTGAAACTTCTCTGGATTCATAGTGCTTAAATTAGCAGTGGAAGGCTCCAGCTGAAGCAGTGCATGCAAACAGCTTCAAGACAGAGATGAGCAAATTCACCAGGACTGAACACCTGCCATACGTCATCAGAAACTTACTCTACACCCCAAACAAGCATTTTATGAGCTTCATGTAGCAATACATCATCCAAATTAACAAACCTGTGCTTTTCCATGTACTCCCTATCTCCTAACCTCTGGAATGGCCATTCCCACTGCTTTATGTGCTATGTGGAAGCCACCGGTTGGGCTGACATCCCCTCCTCCATCCCCCTTACATTTGACGTTGGGAGTAAAGACAGACTTTCAAAAACACACCATGAGGACTTGGGAGGGCCGCTGCTTCTGCCATAAGTGATCTAACAGATCATCTAACATCATGCTGGGTCCCTCCAACACCACAGGGAAAAGGAGCTCATCCCACAACCCACCATCCACCACACAACACCTCCACATCAGCCACCTCTTCTGGTTGGCAGGGTCATTTTTTTCCATCTGTTTGGTGATTCTGATCCAGCATTGTTGCACTTCCTCTACACTTATTTCTAAACCACAGATTAAACAACCTCCAGATGGAGCTCGTGATGCACAAACCTCACTGTACCTTAAATCTCCACTCACCTCAAGGAGGGAATCCTGGCTGTATTTGTGAGTATAGTCCCCTGAAGAATGCTTCCTCTTGCTTATCGAAGGAAAGCAGAAGGTATATATAACACTCCACTTTCTGGAATGGAAAGCAGCATTCATAAGGTCCTTCAAAGCATTCAAAGGAGCACAACACCTATTTGGTTAGTGACTTGTCGAACTGGGTTTACGGCACTGTAAAAGCTACAGGACACAAAGAGATGTCATTAACAAGTAGACCATCCTCTAGCCAGCTCACAGGCCTTGCTCCAGCATTCAAGAAGTGATTGTTTAAATCTGCTGTTTCCTGCACAGAGTGCACGATTAGTTGGTATTTTCTTTGCAACATGTGTTTATCTCGTTATCATACTTACTTTCCACTGCTACAAAACTTCCAGTTCGGTATTCACCTAATAAATACTCTTAAATTTATGAGGCATCAATGCCCTAAGGCCCTTGAGCACCTAATATTTGGGCAGCTGGCTGCAAGAGATTTTGGTTTGCTGTTCTATGTGCAAAGCAATTTATATTTCAGTACCTGTACTGCAACACATTCTGCTGTTCTGGGGCACAGAATTATACATACATACTCAGCACAGCTGTGGATATGACATGGAGGTCTTTTAGGTTTATTTTTTTACATTCTGAAAATGAAGTGCTGTCTTAGGAGCACTCAGTTTCATCTTCAAAGTGAATGTGAAGCAAGATGAGGAAAATTTTCTTTAAGGAAAGTTCTATTCAGCCTAATTTGCTTAATTGTGCTTTTAAATTGTGGAAGCGCTTTGCTGATTGTGCAGCTGTGTGGATGTATATGCAGGTGTATGCACACTTTCAGCCATGAATATTTTGCTGTGTTTCTCTGCTTTGACCTGTTAAACCACTTGAAACTCAAGTTTATGCTTTCGCTGGACGCAGTCTGCTGAAACTGCAGTCAGAGGGCATTTCAAGAGACTTGGCTGTTCATGCTGAGTACCTGTTTCAAATCCAGTTTCATGTAACACCTAGAAATTAGATAGGCAGGCTAAGAATAGCATTTGATATGTATCCACCTGCAGGTGACTGCTCACGGGAAGTCTAATGGAGATTAGGCTTGTGGAACAACAGATCAAAACTCACCTGTGCTGGCCCAAGCAATGAGGGCATTTGGGAGCACTGTAGAAGGCTCACCCACTCCCCTAGACTTGAGGCAAAGGCACCAAGCTTCCCTTTATGTAGATCATGCTCATATCCCTGTATATGAAAATAAACTTGCTGAAATCTTGACCACATGGTCAGTCTGCAATGTGTGCAGCACTTTGGTTTAAATGGAACACTTGGACTCTGACAAAAAATGATGTTCATGTGAACTGCAAAAAATCTTCATATATAAGGAAATTTTTAAGAGCTGGAGTATGTAATACAAGCAGAGCGAAATCTTCTCCTAAAGGGCAGTTGCAAAAGAGAAAGATTTGCCCAGCAGCTTCTTATACTTTCTTCTGTTTAGCAATTGATTATTTTCTTTTCATATAGAAACCAGGGACTAGCAGACACCTTTTGAAGCCATCCCTTGACAGTATCTTTCCCTGATTTAATTTGATCTGGTGTACTTTCTCTCACCAGACTTTTTTGGGTCTGCTTTACTGCTGCTCTCTTCTGCTATTTCTTGTCCTGTATGTTGAGAGCAGTTCAAGCTTCATCATTCCCTGCGGGGCAGAAACATGTTATGCTGAGTCTCTTCCTTTCTTCATCTTCATTCTCAAGCCCACCTCCACTTTACCCATACCCCAAAACACCCTCTTACTTTTTTTCCCATTCCTGAGTTGCACAAGTGCTTTTGGTGGGAGCTGAACTTAACCAGAAGCAATCCTGAACCATGACTTTCTCCCTTCCCCAAGTTGAAACTGACGCTAACTCTGAATCTCAAAGTTTTGGGTGTGGCCTCCAGTCCCAGTGGAACCTGAACCAAATACCCTTTTACTGGGCACCTGTCTCCCAGCTTCCCCTTTTCCTTGGCAGCCTTTTTTGGGGGCCATCCAGTGCAGAGCAAAGTGGGCTGTATCTCTGGCTAAACAGAGTGTTGCCTGGTTTAGCTCCAGCCCCAGGCTGAGTTTGTAGTCTGTGCACTCACCTCTGCCAGGAGTCAGCTGAAAGGGTTGGCTCCCAAACTGACAGCTGTCCTGGGCAGGAGGTATCTTTGCCATCTAAGCAGAGCTGAGCAGGCTACTGGGTTATGAGCTGGCAATATGAAGCAACACAAATCCGGGTAGCTAAATCTCTCCCTTCTTGTCCTCCCTAACCAGAGTGGAGTTGGGGAAGGTCTAAGATTTGCTTTTATAAATTTCTTTGGGTCGAGGGGGGAAAATGGCAGAACCATCAGCTCGTCATAGGGTGGGATAACGCTTCTTTGCAAAAAGCCAAAAGAATATTGAAATGAAATTTCATAACTCATTCATCTCCTTATTCCCCAAACATAAATAACCACCCCATTCCTGTTACTGGTCTTCAAGAAACAGCAATCCAGACTGCTCTATAACAGCAAGGTAATAGCATCCTAATTGCTCTTACATGCTAAGGTAATTACAATGGGGTCTGTGGTGGGAAAATGATTTATTTTCCAGTGCTGAAAGCACAGCTGTAAGTACCCAGACCTTCTCTGTGCTTCCTCCTGAAACAGCTCTCTTGGTGTCTCAGGTGTCTCACCACAAAACAGATGAAACCATTTTCTCTCTCCAAATTAGCAGATTTGCCTGAGAACTGTCATCTGCTCTTGCGAAGCAGTCAGATGAGAAGACATGCCATGAAGCACTGATGCTCTGCAGATTCTCTTCAGCTGCACAAAATGCATAGACAATTATTGAACAGTTTAGGTTCAGGCTCAGGCCCAAGCAGAATCAACTACTGAGATTGCATTCTGACCCACTCCTAACCTCTGACTTTCCTATGACATTTACCTTTTACTGCCCAGTGCAGCCAGTAGTGAAATGTGGCTAATTTCACAGACATGCAGTGGTACTCAATTAGTGAAAGCTTGATCTTTCAGAAAGGTGCTGACACTACCTCTAGAACTTCTGTGAAGAGCTTTGTTAGCCAGGATTGAAAGATACTACCAAGTGTCTCCTACCTCTGAAGGTGGACATGGTATTTGGGGTGGGAGGAAGAGAGGGGAAGATGATAGGATCTTGCTTGGGCAGGAAAAGGCAGAATTCAATCTATGTTTTAAATGATTACAGAAAAGCTTTCTAGACACTTGGATGGGCTGGTGACCAATAGCAAATAGTCATGAGATGTTATTTTATTATGCCCCAAAAATTACCCCGGTTATCTCTTGTGGCACCTGGGTTACTAAAATTCTGTCTTGGATTAGGCCCAGGTTGTTCCCAGAAGAACAATGTGAAGATGTGCTCTTTTTAGAGTACAGAGTAATAGTCAGAGGTTTCAGCTCTGTCTGTGTAATTGCTTCCACCTTATAAAAAGAGAAAAGCATGAATTAAAAAAACCCTTTAACATCCATTAGGGAGAGAATTAGCTGGGTGGTACACAGGTAAAGATAGTTTAATCTCTTTTATACTCTATCAAGAATAGATTCTATGCCTGTGAACACTGGCCATGTATTTCTCTCTAATCATCCTTTCATTTCACAGCCTAGATTGCATCAGCTATGGTCTGTTCAGGGACAGAAATGCTAAGAACTGTGGAGTGGCTTCCCCAGCAAGAGTACTGCTTCACCATCAAGCACCTCCCTCTTTTTCATCTTTATGCTGGGAAATAACTGGCCTTCATTCTTCTTAGGGTTATAAGCCCAAGATATATGTAGCTGTGTTCCAGAAAGTCCTGTATCCAGCAGCATTTTACAATAGCTGTTCTCCAGTCAGAGAGAGATGCCACATATCTACAAACAATATTGTTGTCTTGTTGAAAAAATGTATAAAGTCTATAACAAATCAGATTTCATTGTTGTGTCCTGCCTTCCTTCTGCCTGGAATTTGATGAAATATGTCATGACTGTAAGGTTAACCCAAACCAGTTAAACTCTTCATAACAACTTGTCTTTGTCACTACAAGCTGCAAAGGCTTGCTTAATGCTCTGTTGTGTTTCTTAACAAGCATCCAGTGTCAACAGGACTTCATTAGAGGAGGAGGGTTTTTTTAAAGTACAGTTCTTGCTCCAAATTGTATTTTGTAATAATCATGTTTAAAAAGGAAAGAAATGTCATGTCTCAAGCCATGAGAGGGGCACGTGTCTAAATAATACAAAGAAACTGGAGCTGTGCAACAGCAGAAAAAAGAAAATGCCAGATGCTTTCCACTGCTGCTCAGAGTTTACTAGAAATAGGAATTCTGAGCCAAATCAAGGGCCCTCTTAACTTGTTATCAACTTGATGGACAGAGGAAGAAGCATAAGAAACCATCTGTGTGCATGTGTGCTTGTATGCATATGTATGTGTGCGTGTATATGTACATACATACACATATAAGTCAGACTGTCCTCGAGGTGCACAGTAGTAGGACAGAGACCACAGTCACAAGGTGCAAGAGGGAAAATCCCCATTAGATATTCCAAAAACTTCTTCATTCCTAGAGGGGCTCAATACTCAACTGGGCAAGGGCCTGAGCAATCTGACCTAGGTTGAGCTGGCTTCGTGGAGATTAAACATGATCACCTCCAGACATATTTTCCAGCCTGAATTATTCTCATTCATATATATGTATATAAATACACATACACATATACATTTTTAAAATATATGAAGATATATATATGTATGCAATACACCTTGTCATACTCTGTATGGCAAAGGGTGACTTAACCTGTTGTACTGTTCTCTAATGTTTCCAGTGATAAGAGAGAAGATCTTTTGGGCATGATCTTCCATAGATGCTTGTTCAGCTGTGTTATGCAAATTTCAGCAAAGAGATGACTCCTGGGGTTCCTGGCATGGGTCATTCTTGTGAAAAGGTTTGCAAAATCTGACTTAGAACTATGATTTAAAGTCAAACTAGAGAAAGCATACTACAAAACATATTTCCATGACCAGATAAGCTGATGGACCTTTCTTTTGTGAGTCTGAGTAAGTGTTGGCCGGTGGATGAAAATGGTTGTTGTGGAACTGGAAGGTAAGATATTGGGGAAAATTATGACCCTTCTTCTGTAAGGAGTGATAGTGTGAAATGAGCACTGTGCATGAGGGAGTGAACAGGCTGTTGTCTCTTAAATTCTGGGTTTAGTTCTTGCTTTGGATCCTATTACATTTTGCACAGAAACTTAGTTTATTTCCACATTCCCTTCAGCCTAAAGCAATTTATAGCCCTTGTTCTTCCCCTTGTGAGTGGGTGGGAAACTCTTATTTCAGAATCCTTTAAATAACCAGACTCAATTTCACCCTCATAAATTTGATCTCTAACACACATCCACTTACTAAATAAGCAAATATTTTCCTAAAACCAGTTTGGCTTATTCCTAGATTGACCTTTTGTCAACAAAACATGAAGATATTATCGTGATTGGAAACACTTCTCTCAGGCCCATAAACCAGGCAAACAAAAAGCAAAGAGGAGAGGGAGGAAAGACTGAGGCTTAAAAACCTCATATTGGAGATGTCAGCTGGGCAACCAAACAGCATGAATCATAAAAAACAGTGAAAGAGGCAGGGAGACAATGTGTGAACAGTTATTGCAGTGAAAGGGCTGGTAATTCATTGTATACATAACAAATTTCTCCGTTAAACTGGGAAACAATATTTCATTTAGTCTTATGGCACAGCCAGGGGTTTTCCACACAGCAGGCTGGGTTCAAATGGCATGGCCTCCTCGGGCAAGCTTGGGCAAGGGAAAGCTGCCAGGGTGCCTTCCAGAGGTCCTCAGCTCATGCACAGCCACAAAATGGCTCACACCAGCTTTGCCAGGAGGGACACCAGGTGGTGCCAGGAGGGATGCATGGTGTCCCTCTTCCAAGCCATCTGTGTTTGCCAGCCTGGTAGGCAGTTTTCATGTGCTGCAGATGAGGGAGCAGCTTCTCCAGGTGTCAATCACCTTTCTTTGCCGATTAAATTATAGGTAAGGGGTGTTTGTTTGTCATTCCCCTGGCAGGAATTATCCTGGCATGGGGTGCCAGTCCTGCTCCCTCCTCCAAAGGTCTTCCAGACCTCTCCTTCCTCTGCAGCTCCCCAGAGGTCTAAGCACAGGGATTTGACCCATACAGTGGCAGGATGCCCAAAACAGGCAAGTGCAGTTGGCAGATACAAGCTGGTCTTTATTCTCCCTCTCCCAGTCAGAGGCCAGGCAGGTGTCGTGAGGTGAGTGGTTAATCACAACCTGTTCAAACAAACTGCTTCATAAACCTAAGTGAAGATCTTTCCAGAAGTGGAAAAATGCTGTTCCCATGACTCTGACAGTTTTAGTATCATTGAGAGGAAGGGCCTGGGGTAAGCACAGGAGAAGCAGTTCAGTAAACTCCAGAGTGGCATAATTCCTGCTAGGAGAACCTTGCTACTTATCAGATAGGTCTTCAGTAGCAGCAGGAAAGGGAGAGCTACCTCAGTGACCTCTCTTGGACACATCCTTACTCAACTGATTGAAACCCTTCTCATCAGAGCAACACTAGTGAGCCAAGACTGATTGTGGATTGCCAAGTATGTGGTGTTGGGGAACTGGGAAGGCCATTACGCACCACCAAAAGAAGTTCCTTTTCAAGGGACTTTGAGACAGTTAGACATTGATAGAGCTTTTCTTCACTGGCTGCCAACACAACCTTCTGTATCAACCAGCTGCTATTGATTCCTCCTTTTTCCTATGATATAACTCATTTGATTTAATAAACCAAATAAGAAGGTTTAGTGAAAAGGAGAGTCCAGTCCAGGGTATAACCTCCTAGAGCAACCTGGGTTTCACATCTCTTCAGGGAACCATTCTTTCCTGACCTTTGCTTGCGACTTGTCCCCATCCTTCTAGTAGCACATGCTTGCTCTGAAATACACACACATGAGGCATCGTCAGCCAGAGTACGGCAAGTGAAGGAGAAGGAACATGCTGAAATCTATTGTGGAGTCAGGGTAGGTCCACTCCACTGGGAGAAGTTGCTCTTGTAGCAGAGCATCACAAGGTAGACATGGCTGGGCAGTCACGGGGGCAGGCAAACTGATGGCTGCTTGAGCTGACTGCTCATGTAGCTACTTCAGCCTGCTCCTGTCTTTTCTTCCTTTCCTTAGACAAGCTGCAGCCTAGGATAGCCCCTGTGTATCACCACAAGTGCTGTTGTCAACTCCAAAATGACATAGGAGAGTTGATGGAAGAACCAAATGGTGAGCATGCAATGCTGCACTAGAGGGTCAAGGTATTACAGAAAATATACCCAGGATCAGGTGCAGGGCAGATAATGCAGTCTCTGCAGGGGTCTGTCTCTGTTTTGGTGTCCATGTTACATCTTGCTATGCTTTTACTGGATGTCTCCCCACGTGAGGGTAGAGAAGAGGGAACAATCAGAACACAGTTCTTAACATATTTAGGGAAAGGATGAAGCTGTAA
Source organism: Chloroceryle aenea (assembly GCA_013399075.1). Taxonomy (NCBI): domain Eukaryota; kingdom Metazoa; phylum Chordata; class Aves; order Coraciiformes; family Cerylidae; genus Chloroceryle; species Chloroceryle aenea. The sequence goes on from VWZY01009341.1 coordinate 94,379, forward strand.
ATCAAGATCTTCAATGCATTTTATCTCCTTCCCTTTCAGTATTTAGCAAGAAAACAAATGCATACACAGGAAATAAGGAACAGATGCACAAGCACATCTTGGTGCAAATAAATTAACGTGCAAGTAAGCAGGCAGGCGAGAGTAGCAATAAAGGGTAATTAGACCACACAGGCACCATCAACATGGAGCTGTATCTCCAAATGCTGCCAAGACCCAAGAGGATCACAGCAAAGTGATCACTTCCATCTTTGGCAGTGATGGTCCCACACCAGGACTTTGGCTATGTACCTGATGCTTTGATGACTGGATGGCTAATGATGCTTCCCAAGAACAACCAGTCACTGAGGGATATGAGAAAGAACTAGAGAGAACCCCCAGGTTCCATCCTTTTGGGGCAAATTCCTTCTCTCCACAGAAACTAAGCAAACCAGATAGAACTTAAAGAAGGGATCAGAAAGACAACATATCCTGTAGAGAGGGTTTGAGTGTGGCCAGCACCTTTCATCTCCCACCCTGTATACAGAAAGGTGGGGTTTTTTTTTACTAGACCTTTTATTGTTGACGGTGCTCCATAAACCCTCAACCAGCAGTGTCCCAGGGCACCACCCTGCAATGCTGTGCAGAACATGATCCTGCAGCACCCACAGTAATGTGGTGCAGCCTTGATGAACTCCTCAAAGGCCAACAGCAGCCCTTAGGCACAATAGAGTCTTAGATGGTAGGGCAGGGTGTGGCTCTGAGCACCTGGATCACCTCAGGACCATAAGCTTACCACGTGCCCATCTTTCTCTCCAAGTTTCTGCCTCATGTGCATTAGACCAGCATCTCTGCATGTGTTTTACTCAGAGATCTGCCCAGCTTTTTCCGAATAAACTGAAGTTATCACATGGCACCACAGTGATTTGTACTTAGGTCCAAGTAAAAATTAACCTCAGCTTTGAGTGTCTTTTTATTCCTTTACATTCCCATCACTTTTGACTGTATGCACAGGACAGTGAATGCTGGAAGTTTATGGTTTGTATTGTATTTTGCATCATTCACTGAGCACCTTCAGATACCTTGAGAACTGTATGGACCAACCACAGGCTGGCAAGTACTGTGCTGCATGAAAGGAGAGATGACTGACCTGCTCTAAGGACACCTAAGGTGCTACAGTTGTCAGAAAAAGGGAAAAAAACAGAGACACAAACACAGTAGTACTTGTGTGACTCTTCCATGCCCAGCTGTTGGAAGGGCAGCTCTGCTTATTAAGCACTGTGGGAGAGCTGAACCACTCAGTTCAGCATAGTCCTCCCTGCTCCATTTTTGGGCCATGCTTGCCCTACCAAGAACAGCCCTCTGGGCAGCTCCTTTCCAGCCATGCTCAGGACTGAGGTGACATTTCTTTATTCCAAAGTTTCCCTAAGGTGGTGTTTAACCAGGGCTTTTGACCAAGATCTGGGAGGTCCCTGACCCTGCTCCCCACCAGCCTCTGTGATGCCTGTGAGGATTCAGGGAGGCTGGCCAGCAATGTCCCCTGAGCTTGGTGAATTAGAGAACTGGCAAAAAATACTAATGTCATCCCTTTGACCAGCCCACCTCCCACTGCAGTAGGGAAGGGGGGCTGGGGGGTGTCTGCTCCTTCTGCCTCACTTGTTCCAGATAACTGCACACTGCTTTCCAGATGGACTGAAGCATTTGGTTAATATCAAAGTTCATTCCTATGTTCCCAGATAGGGTAAAGGTTGGGCACTTGGAATGAAATACCTGCACGAGGCCTCCCTTCCAAGTTACAAATGATACAAGCATGATCTTTCTTTCTCTCCAACCACAACACACATAGTTCTTCTGCCTCCTTTATCTATCATCTACCTCCCCTGGACCTTGCTTTTCAAGTCCTAGTGGCATAGCCTTTTCTCCTGATCCTCCCTCCTCTTCTCTCTCACTATACATTGCACAGATCCCTCAACAAAGCACTTGGCAGGAGATGGGCTTCATTAGCTCTCTCTAGTTATCATGATCTTTCATTAGCTGCCCAGAGACATGCTGGAAGCACATTGCAGGCTGTTCGTAAGCGGTCAAGCACGTTGGTGGGGTGTTAGCATGAAGATCTTCACAAGTCAACTGCAACAGTCTGAAAAATAAGCGGCACCAAATGCTGTCCAGCTTAAGCACAGCACAGCATGCAAGCAGGAGGGAGGTGGTACTTCCCATTGTCAGAAGGTCATTTTCCCCCATGCTCTCCAGCCTTTTTCTGGGGTGATATTTTTTTTCCTCCATGTCTCCAGATCGAAAGGACTAGTGTCCCTTCCTGCCAGAGAGACCATCTTAATAATTATGCATGTGGTCTCACAAATTATTTCCCCACAGCATCAATCACTGAAGGTTTGTGCTGCTGTGTGGAGGATTCCCTGAGCAGCCTGATCTGGTCAGTCTTGTTCTTTAATCACAGAATAATGGCAGTGGAAGGGACCTGCTGGACTATATCTAGTCCTTTGCTGTCACAGGCAAGCAGGTCATAAAATCCTCTGCAGAGACTTATCCCTAGCTCCACAGAGCTATTCTGGGGAATGTTTGGTTAGCAAGAGTAATATTTATGTTAAACATGAACCAGAATCAAACCTCAAGCACAGGTTTCAGTTCAGGTCTGGCATTTCCTGAGTCCAATCCCAACAACATATGAAATCTCTAAACCTTCTGTCTTATGTGAGTGTGTGTCTCCAAACAGGCTATCTGGGTATTCTGCAGTGTAGAAGTAACAAGCTTGCATTTAGTTGAAAGACCCTGCCTAGGGCTCTCATGTATTGCCCACTGAGTAAGTGAGTTCCAAAGTGCATGACAGGCTACAGAAAGGTTTCTAGAAACCACTTTGGGTCCTGCTGAGAAGCAACCACCTCTGAACACATTGCAGCACTCACTGAATGGCTTCCAACAATGTGAGAGCTTTATTTGTGAGACTCCTAAGGAAATTGCATCCAGTTGTCCTTGCAGAAGAGGGAATTTAAGGCATGCACAATGTAATTATTCCTTCTGGGAACTGCCAAAAACAACAAGGGTGGCACCCGATTGCTGTGAAAACAAAAAAAAAAAAAAANAAAAGGAAAGAAAGAAAGAACGAAAGAAAAAAAAAGACTATAGAATATCTACTGCTGTGTGTGGGCAGGACTTTGATGTCTCATCTCCTAGAAGCACAGCCCTTCCCTGTGGTTCCCCCACCACCACCCTCCCAGGCCCTCCACGTGCAGGAGAGCACCCACAAGGTTGGAGGCAGACACATGCTCTGTCAAGCAGCCCCAAGCTATTTGGCGGTCTGGGTCAGAACGTGGACCTGTACTCTGGCAGAAAATGATGCTTCAGTCCTAGACCACCAGATAAAGGTTTGCAAGATTCATTTACAATGTGTTAGCAGCAGATCATTTAGTTCCAAGTAGGAATTTATGTACTGAGTTTTCCTGGATATAATAGGGACTTTGATGTCTACATACTCTAGAGGATCTGTCTGTAAAATGAGAGTAACAGCACCTCAAATTTTCACAGAGGCTTTGTGAGGAGACAGAAACCCCACCTGGTGAAGTGGGCAGCACTGGCAGACACAGAAAGGTGTGCCTTAGGACATTGCTCTTATTCACCTAAAGCTCCTGAGGCAAGACCAGAGCAGAAGGCACAGTTCCACTGCACTGCTGCTGTTCTGCCGTCCAGAGGACTTCCTGTCGATCTCCACAAGCCACAAAGCTTCCTACTCAGGTAGCTCCCTGCTTTTGCAGAAGTCCTACCGCAATTAACCAAAGACAGCCATCACTGGAAAGGCCATGGAAATCACTTCTCTGTAAGCTGTCCCAGGCTTCTCCACCACCCTCTGGGCTCCGTCTTCTGATGTCACCAGAGTTCAAAAAGACCTGAGAAGAAACACCTGGATCAGATCTAGGCTTCATTAATCTGCAAAATGTCCTTTTTTTCTCTAATCAAGATATTTTCCTCCCAGTGTACAAAGCAAAACATAGGAAAGAGCTCTGGGGGAGGCTGGGCCTGGAAGAGGCTCAAAAGAACCTAATCTTGTTCTTCAGTATTATGTTTTTGCTTTGTATAGTCTTTTGTATATGCTTTTGCTCCAGATGTCAGCAACAGAACTGAGCAGCCAAGCTGTGGGCAACAGTGCAGCTGGAAAGGGGGTAGGGCTGTCACAAGCGTGCTGAGCAGGTGGGGTGGGCATCTTGTCCAAAGGTGACATTTCACCCATAGCAGCACCTGGGCTTCGCTGGCATTTGCAATGCTATTCCCAGCACTGACTCTGCCGATACAGAAGACAACCCAGCCCCAAGTAATTTTAGGAGGAGCTGTGTCTCATCTGATCTCCCACAAGGAATAAAGCTCAAGTGAAACCACTGGATGGGTTTGACCAATGGCTGGAGCTGAATGTCACAGGCATGGCACAGTCCTGCCAGCTGCCAAAATGCAGGAAACATCCCACTGATACTCAGTTATAGAGTAAAATGGCCAAAGCCCACATCAATTAATCTCCAGCATCAGCTCTAGATTTCGGTAGTTGTTTTGATCTGTGTGCTAAATAATCCCAGTGCCTTACTGAGAGTACATTCACAGAGCTTTAACAGCAATTAAACACATATGTGTCTCTCGGATGGGAGCTCAGCTTCAGTCAATATGGTTCCAATAATCAAGTGGTATTTTGTTTACATGCCCTAATTATGATATTAAAATGTATACACAAACCTCACTGGAGACAGTGATCTTTTAATATATGGTGGTCTTTGGCTGTGGTGTGACCGCGCAGAAGATTAACAAACACCACAAACACACACATGTCATCCCTGGCATCCACCAAGATGGGCACAGCTTTCAGCTCTTCAGCTGAGAGCTACTAGATGGCTATCTGAAATCCCTGGAAGATGAGCACTATCTGGAGACCAGTTTGGGATACTCTGCCACCCAACAGAGTCACAGCATGGATGAAGTATTTAACTCACAGCTGTGGTTATAAGCTTCACAAAGCTAGGGCTCACGTGTAGCAAAAGGATGATGCTCTCTTCAAGCAATAGGATGTAGGATCCTGTATCTTAGTCCTTTAAAATTACCTAGGGCTGTCAGAAAGGGCTCAGAGTTGCATAGGGGAATTTGCCTTGTGGAGTAAAGCTTTTTGGAGAAGCAGAGAGAATTTCAGAGAACTGACAAAGTATGATTCAGCACCAACTGCCACAAATCAAGCACAAGCAGAGCAGTAGCAGATCTCTTTCAAATGTGTTCGGCACCTCATTTTCCCTCTTGGACTTGTATCTCCCACCTCATGGCTATCTTCCCCACCTGCGGTGTGAGCTTTTGGAAAGAAAAAGCTCTCTGGGGGTTTGGGCTCTATGATCTCCAGAGGTCCTTTCCAATCTCTACCATTCTATGATACTGAATGCTTGATCCAGAGATTTTGCCTAGGAAGCCATAGCCAGTGCCCCAGGGGGGACATAGACAGCACACTTAGCCTAGGAGATAATCAGGAAGAGGTGATGAGGAGAATTATCTTGAGATCTTATGTTTTCCCTCCATTCTGAATGTGGACAACCCTGCCTGTTCCAGGACAAAGTCAGATCATGATGGTGTGAATAATCCTCTGTCTTTCCACTGGGGCAAAGAGGTCAATGTAGGCAGTATAGGTGAATAGAAGTTGTACCTTCATGATTTTATCTCTGCACGTCACAGCCCATGTACTTCCTTGCCACCCACATCATCACCCCAGCCACACTGCAGAAAGGAATGACTGGAGATTGCCCTATTGGTGTGTCTTCCTCAAGCTGCAGCCCAGAGGTTTGGTGGGGAAGGTCAGCATTGGTGTGCAAGGTCTAAGTGAGGGCTGAAGCTCTGGGCAAACCCTCTGCACGGACCCAGGCAGAGGTTCTCCTCAGCACTGTGGGTGCATGCTGTGCCTACCCACGGGCACCACCACAACCAGCACCTGGTACATCCTGCCAGGGATACATCAAGCTCACCGTTCCAGCCAGCTGGACACCACTGCTCAGGCTCTCTGGGCTGCATTGCACAACCAGCAGGTTTCCAAATCACTGCTCTTCTCTTTAAAATCTGTGTCCACAAAGGAGAGTTAATTTCTTTGTCGTGTATCGAGTCAATGATTTTCCTCCAAGCAGATGAATTGTGGGGAGAGAAACAGTCAGGGGCTGAGATTAAACGATACCTCCAGTAATAAAAGAGAAGCAGATTTGCTTGTAGTGAGTTTTCCTTTCTGAGAGCCATGCCTGGATAATCTCAGTTTCTACCTAAGAGATAGCAGAGCTGTCAGGACATACTCCACGTGGCCACACAAGAAAACACAGACATGACCCCTTGGCTCTTAGGAACAAATGTAGGGGGGAAGGGAGAAAAAGCACTAGGAGGGGAAAACAATAAAACCCAAATAAATACAAGAGCTCCTCAGTAATTTACACGCCTGTCCCTCTTCCTATTTCTTCCATTTTTAATCTACAACAAATATCTCTGAACTGTGCTGAGACAATAAATCTGGGTCCCTTTGAAGACCCTGGGCAGCAGTGCAACAACAATACACTTTATAAACTAAACTTTTCAGAGATTCATTTTCCCTTTGATCTGCAGCATGGTACCCCCACTCCATACATATGCACACACCAACGCACATACACATCCTGTTGAACCCACCATGCTGTGGTCCATTGTTCCCTTGCTACTGGCGATGGACATCACAAAGGTCATAGCTCAATGTAAAATGCAGTATACACCCTCACAGAGACACAATGTGAGCAAAGTCTTTTTGGTAAAGAACACCATAAAAGCTGTGACCAGTCCAAAACTGTTAAACAGTAGAATTTAAGTTCACAGTGGAAGAATTGTTCAGTATTAGAGGCAGGAAGTGGTTGTAAGAGATTTTAAATTCTGTTTATTTTTAAAGCACAGTGAGAGAAAAGGAAAGAAACTTTATTGCATGGTATCTTTCTCATACCCCCAGGGACCATCAGCAGGGTCATGTCCAAAAGATCTACTATGCAGACTTCAGCCCCTGAACTAGCAAGAGTAAGTGAGGGGCAAGAGTAAGTGAGGGCAACAGCTATTTGTCATCCTTTGTGTAAGCCAAGACACTGCCTGAAGGTTTCACAGACAATTGTTGACAGTGAAAAAATAACAAGGCACTGATCACTTCACCAGCCTGGTAGGTGTACATCTGAGTCCATATGCCTCCCACAGCTGTCAAGCTGAAGGGTTGCAAAGCATTTATGAATTGCATAGTATTCTTCCCAAATACAGCTCTCCTAGGCCAGTTTGCTTGCCTGTAAATAGGCAAGCAAGCAAGCATGACCTACCTCTAAGCACAGAAATTTCATAGAATCATAGAATCATAGAATAGATTGGGCTGGAAAAGACCTTCAAGATCATCAAGTCCAACCCCTGATCCAACTCCAATTACTATATCATGGCACTAAGGGCCATGTCCAATCTCTTTTTAAAAACCTCCAGGGATGGTGAATCCACCACCTCTCTGGGCAGGCCGTTCCAATGCCTGATTACCCTCTCTGTAAAGAATTTCTTCCTAACATCTAACCTAAACTTCCCCTGGCAGAGCTTGAGTCCATGTCCCCTTGTCCTGTTGTTGGTTGCCTGGGAGAAGAGGCCAACCCCCACATGGCTATAACTTCCCTTCAGGTAGTTGAAGAGAGTGATGAGGTCACCTCTAAGCCTTCTCTTCTCCAGACTAAACAACCCCAGCTCCCTCAGCCTCTCCTCATAGGACTTGTGCTCAAGTCCCTTCACCAGCCTGGTTGCTCTTCTCTGGACCCGCTCCAGCACCTCAATATCCTTCCTGAACTGAGGGGCAAGGAATAATAACTTCACCACTCAAAGAAAGAGAGTGAAATTCTGTGTGAGGGGAATGTATGGAACATGCTCATATTTCCTGGTCATGGTGATCTGAAGTGCTTGTTTCATCACATCAGTCTCCAGGAATCAATATTCTAGGAGCCTTGTAGCAGTAGCTGAGTGTCTTCAGTCCTACTGAGCCAGAAAAGAGGCTGTCACATGTGGTGACATCCTGGCCTCTCCTCTGAGGACTGTCAACCAAGACCTGACCCAAATCAACCCCTTTTTGACTTACATGAACTGACAACATCACAGTAGGAGCAAGGAGGTCCTTGAGCACATCACCCAAGCTGCAAACAGATCAGCTACAGCACTTGCTATGTCATGTGTCTGTTGGAGAAGCGTGGTGTTAAATCCTGGGGAAAAGTCAGAAGGTCACTGCCTCTCATTCTTACTCAATTTCTTGATAATCCAGCTTCTTGCTATCTTTCCATACTGCGAGCAATGATTCAAACTCCAGAATACCAGCTTCTACTGAAGTTGAAGAGTTCAGCTCTCATGGCCATAGGAAAGCACACTCAAGTGTGAGATGAGGTTAATTAAAGCAATGGTGTCTTCTTGAGTCTGAAGAGAACCTGAAACTCCAGCTCTGAGAGGTAGAAAAGGCTTTATTCCATATTAAGTTCCTAATACCGGGACAACAGTTGATTTAAGTAGCTCGGATTGATTTATTAACATTTTAGCAGAAAAATCCATGTTAGATGTCGATACCAGGCCTTAAATAATCTACACATTCCCTGTTGCCATATTGCCTTTTGCTCAGTAACAAGATCTTCAGTTTCTTCCCTGTGAATTTTAATGGAGACAGTTTGCCAGTGCAGTGTGTCAAACTACGGACCCAGACAAAGGAGAAAGGAAGCCAGGGAAGAGAGACGGAAGGATGCCCAATCCTCATTCCTGAACCAAGATGCTTTTTGGGCTCATTCCTGTCGCCTATATCCAAAAAGGTTGGGTTGCCACCAGGAGTTTTCTTCTCACTTGCAGCCTGGGTAAGAGCTGCATCAGGCACATACATCTAAGGGACCAGAGGAGACAGGCAATAGATGCAGCTTGTTGAATCAACAGCATCCTCCAACCCCCACCCTCCAAAAAACAAAGGAAGGACACAAAACCAAAAATTAATTTCCTGAAAAGTGTGCAGAGTGAGTTAAAAGCACACACACATGCACACATGCAGAGCCTCAAACGCTGAAATCTGACCCAGCACAAGCTGTAGCGAGCAAGCCTGACATGGGTGGGTATGGAAAGCTCTCAATACAAACTGTGCTTCCCGCTCATTGGTTTGAGTCAAAAAGCTGAGGGAAGCACTGGTGTTTGGTCAGATGCAGATCTGTGTCACAGGCAGAAGGGCTGAGAAAAATACTGTATCCCTCCCTGCTTCCCATTATGGGTCCCTACATAATAATTTTCAAAGCCCCTTTTAGCCATCTCAAAAGGGTTTGGGCTTCAGCTGCTTCTCAGGTCCCCCTCACACTATCCCTACCCTGGCTTAACACAGCAGATGTCAGCAAGGACACCCTTGATTTTGCCACAGCATTAGCAGAAAGTGATTCAGTGGATTTTGCCCTCTGATCATTTGAAGAGGAGCTACATGAAACAAAGTCTTGAAGGAATACATTTCAGGTTTTTCCATCTTGCATTTAGGGTCTAGAGAAATGACAGTGAATTCTGCAACCCAGGTGTACCCAACTAGCAAAGTACTCCTGAGAAACTGCAGAGAAAGTCCAGACTGTGATCTAGGTCTTTTAGCTGTCAGGGCTGTCAAAGCCAAGCTTCAGGCAACTCTCCCAAACTGAAATCAGAAGACTCTTCTTAAAAATATGAGGTTTCTTGAGTTGTTTGTTTTGCTTTCTTGCTCTGAAGGCATTTAGCAAGTTTTCCTTTCCCCTCTGGAGCCCTGTTGTCACTGCTTTTTAGGACATGAGAGATGAGAGCCATGTGTAATCACAGCACCCCAAGAGCTGAAGCTTCAAGAGTATTCAAAAAGCAATCACCAAGGGGCTAAGAAATGGAGGTTTGTCTCTGGTGTCACAGGTCACACACTGGGGCTGGATGTACAGTGCCTGAGAGTGGTTGAGGGTGGGCAGTATTTCCTGAAAAACAATTAATTCTGCTTTCAGACAATTCACATGGAGAGTAAGTATGTAACTAAACACTGGCTACATGCTCTGTGTGGCATAGAATTTAGAGGAATGTCAGTTTTGACCTTTCCTGCTCATACTTCACCCCCCAGATGCCATTCCAGCACGCCAAGCCATTGCACAGCAGTGCAATGCTGCACAGCAATGATACGATACCCATGAGCATAAAGCAGATGTCAAAGTAAGGTGGGATGCTGCCACTGGAAACACGCGAGGGCATTCTCAGTTCCTGGATGTCATGCTCTAGGTTCAAGATAAGAGGAGCTCAGAAATTAGGGCTGGAAAAGACCTCAGGATGTCCAACACCAGTCCCAAGACTGTATCAGCTATCCCTATGGTGCTTCTGACATACACTTGTCCAAACTCTTCTTTAAGGCACATCCAGTAATGGATTTCTATACCACTCCTTTTTGTGACCCATTAGCAGGAATGACCTAGGACATGCTTAACAGCTTGGGCAGGGCACAGAGAAAGGAAACACTGGAATTACTTTCCAGACTGAGAAAAGAAAGTCAAACTGAAGTAAAGTGTAGGATGGGAAAGCTGAGAGGAGCAGCAAAATATCTGCAGAGATTTTGATTCATGTCTCCTTCTAACCTCCAAGAGCTACTCAAGGTCTAATGCTCCTCTCATCACATCTGGAGAGCTAGAGGCTTCCAGATGGTCTACAAATGGAGTCAGAGCCATGTCAGCACCCCATGAGGTCACATCACCGCTGGGAGGTGATGCGTGAGAGCGTGACTGTAAAACCCCAGTCTTTTGTCAAAACCCAATGTTGACCCAAGGAGTAAAATCTTGTTAGTCGCTAGCATGTGGCACTGCTCCCTTCCATTAAAACAGCCTCTTCAGGTTGTTGGATGGTGGCAGTGCCAATGCCAGGGCCTCAACACCACAGCAGTTCTCTAGCAGTTGGCTTGCTTCAGTCCAAGATTTCCAAGCAGTTACAGGCCTGTAATAGCAGAGCAGTTCTGCTCAGTACACTTCAACATTACCACTACTGTTGATCTTGGTGTATTATTTATCCATCTTCCCAGCCATAAATTTCCTTCCTGGACTCTGTGCCTTGCTTTATAACTGCAGTCTTTGTGCTGAAACTGCAAAGCCCTGGGGATGGGACCTTTGCCTCTATGCTTTCTATTTAGGGCTATGCAGCTTTATGGCACTAACAGAAAGAGTAACTTCCCAGATGACTTTGCAGACAGCAGAGAAGTTTTTTTAAATGCTATTTTTTGGATACTTAGGTCACCAATAAGAGCAGGGATAAATCTCAAGCCCAGGCTGCTACCACATGGAGAGGAGGAGATCCTGGTAGCGCGTTTCAAATGCAACCTACAACAAATCATAAAGTCTGTCCCCTGTTCTCCCAAACGAGTTGACCCCAGAGTCTTATTAATTGGTCTCTGTTTCCCAAGTTTAAAGCCTTGAAGGAGGTGAGTAACCGCACTGTATTATCACCAGAGGCTCAGTTGCCTTCACAGATCTTTGTGCCAAGCTTTGGGAACTCAAGCAGGACAGGGTTTGCACTGCACGTGTTAATGCCTGTCTTTCTGAGAGGCCTGGGGATCACCAGGCTTCTGTCTTGTGCTAATGACCTCAGAAAGCATCTGATGACAGCACGGGCCAGCATCAGTTGGCTCATACTCCAGTTCCCCTCCAGAAGTCAAACTTTCCTACCAGACTTCTTGAGCTGGACCTCTGAGAGCAGTCTGCTGTGGGTGTCTTTTCATTGGGGTGAGTAAATTTGAAAAATGCTTTCCATCGCTGCCTGCTCAGAGGGGTCCCTTGAGTGCACCATGAAAGAATAGGCACATATGGGCTGGATTACAGGGTGGTGCAGTGGCTTTTATAGCTACAGATTCCTTCATGTGTTTCTGAGCAGGACATATATAATCACACATCAAAATGCAGAGATCCCCCAGGGTTGAGGGCCCTCCTTTATATGAGTCATTCTGGGTTGCCCCCTCTTTGGAGGGCTTAACTACAGACACCTTGGTGGGCCAGGGTTGGTGAGAGGAGGTGCACTGGGCTGCTGATAACTAGCTCTCCCACTGGGAATGGAGAATTTCTTTCTTTTGAGAGCAGAGACCAAACAGAGGGAGTCATTTACACCACTGAGAAGTGGGTGTAACACTGATTTACTGGCATATTACAGCCACACAGGCACTGACTTTGCATGGATAAGGACAACTGTGAAGAAAACAAGGGAGGAGGCAATAAGACTCAGAGTAAATCCACAGAGATCAATAACATTACATCAGATTTATGCCAGTTAGGAAACCAAAGGTTGCAGTCTGTTCTCTGCAGCATTGGTTTATCACAGATCCAGATTTTACACCACAGTCACTGAAACCAGGATCTGTCCCCTGAGGTTTTAGAAATAACCTTCCTCTCTCAAAAATATCTTCTTTAACTATCCATGGTTTGAGAAAAAGAGACAATGATATGTGGATGGAAAAGCAACAACAACAAAAAAAGAACTAAATTAAAATTAAAACACAGCAAGGCTCCAAAGAATTTACAGATGTCTCTCCTCTCCTTCCCCCTTGCTTCCCTGTGGTCAGCTGTAAATATTTATCTGGCAGGCTGCAGTGAAAAGCATGGCCCAAAACACTTAATCACAATTTCAACGTGGCTGCCCTCCAGAGAGCCCCAAACTTGGGGAATGGTGTTTTTTTTCCCCTCAGCTTTGTTAGAGGAAGGTACCTCCATCTTTATGCAGGCAAATGATCAGTTTCAAAGGCAAGTCATAATGTCTCCAACATGGGCTGCTGGATGCCTTGGTTTTCTTCTTCTTAGGATTTTTTTCATTCTACAGGGTTTGATTTTCTTTGTCAACCCTGAGTGAGGGAGGTGGAAAGGCCCTGCCACCCCACAAGCAGCAGCCTGGTGCTAATTGCCAGACAGAAGTGGTGAAGGGGGAAATGCAAAGTTGGACTGAATCAGTCAGGAGCTGTGAGAAACCTTCACCAGTAGCGAAGGAATCATTGTCTTTCTATAATTCACCCCAAAATGTTTCACAAGTGTTGATGAGACATGACTCCATCTCCCCTGACAAGGGTGGCTGTCTCTAGGGTGGAATCTGGAGCCCTGGTTTTCACTCCTGGGGTGAGTCTGTCCTTCTGACTCTGATTTCTCTGCAAGGTTGGTGGGAAGATTTCCTAGTCTTTGATTGTACCATCCATCCCCACATGTGGCAAAATATTTCTTAGGGCTCTAAACCCTGTATACTTATATTTCTCCTTACTACTGCTTACATTTGTTCCTGCCGCGGTAATGGACTACTGCAGAAATTTCCTTTATGGTTGTTCCCTAGATGGATCCTGCATCCCCCCAACCCCTCACATCTCCCACCCTATCACACTGTCAATGACCAAAGCTGAGGATTACTACATGTAGGGTCATGTTCAGAAACAGTCAAAACACTTCCAGCAAGCGTACTTAGTGTGGCTCCAATTGTCAAGAGCAGCTGCGTCCTTCTACGGTTGTGGTTAAAGGAAGACATTTTGTGTTTAAAGGGAAAAAAAAGAGCAGCTTCTCCCAAACCTCTCAGCAAGCAGTTGCATGGCTGGGCAGTGGAATGCAACCCTGGAGAACACGGCGAATAGCTCGACTGGCGTTCCCTAGCTGAAAGACCAGCTGGACCTCCCTGGCTGATGGTATTTAGAGGCGCTGATGCAGGGTATGGATTATTGCCTTCAGCTAGCACCAATGTGACATGCAGACTGCTCCTATTTTATCCTGTCCAAACTATTCCTCCCTTTTTTCTTTTAACTTTTTCCTGCTCCTACCTCTCCATTCAGATCCAAAACAGTATCTAGGGCCAATAAATACCCAGCAAAATGTGGCTTTTTACTTCCCTCAAAGGAGCCACTGTGCTGAGCCTCTCCCAGTAGCTCACTTTATGTCACAGCTTCCAGCCTCCCCAGAGTGTGGCAGAGTCTTCCTTGAGAAACTGAGATGTCTAACCAAAAGCTCTGCTGCTATTCCATCATGATGATTATTGCCTCAGTCTCCAGCTGAAGCATGAATATATTTTGTTTTTACAGTTCTTCGCAATTTTCTGTGGGGAGTGGCACACTTTGGCAAAGCAGAGCCATGCATGACATCATGTTTTCTTACTGGCCCTTATTGCACCGTGATTGCCTCAGCACTTACTGCCAAGTAGTTGGTTCACCACCTCATTATTTATCACTCTGCCTTTCTGCCTTCCTGGGCAATGAAATTCACTTCACTTTTTCCCTCCTTGCCAACACTTCCAGTGGAAATGATGCTTTGTCGGCACACCTGCAAATGTGCAGAGCTCCTTGAAAAGGCAAGTCCACTTCTAGCAATGAGCTCATTCAGAGCAGGGGATCAGTAACCACACGCATAAATCGGTCTGAGGTTAATCTATTACCATATCAGTGGTCCTTGCAATTATTGACAGACTCTCAGAGTCTAAAGGATTGTTAAAGACTCCTGCCTGTAAATGTAAGCATATGACAATCTTAGCTTCCTTCAAAAAATATTCAACCCTGTAACTTCCTTCTCTGCAGTATTGTGACTTTGCAATTGTGATGCAAAGGGAAGCTGAAAATGTGGCCCAGCTGTAAGCAAAAGTTTTAAAAAACTAAACAGAGGATAAGTAATTTGACTCCAAAATGAACATTTTTAGCTCTGTTTTTTAACCCAGTGCTGTGAGACTTGATACATTATTTGGGATTCTGACATTTCTAGGGCTGATAATACCGAAGCAGTTAACCATGTTCATGGACACCGGTTACAGCATTACTACCTGGGGGCCACAGGATGCTTCTTGTAGCAGCATTGCCTCTTAGTGCGGGCTTTTCCAAAAGGCTCTGCTTGCTTTGACCAAAATGGACTGCTGGCTTTTTATTGCACTTAGGTCAATGTACTGTGAGTAAATCTTCCTAGTCTTGCTGCCCTCTGAGTCCACCCTAGTGACTGCCCACCATCACAGCCCTGAAATCCCTGAAAGCACCAGGCCCACCTTTTCTTGTAATTCTCTTCCCTTACCATTCCCCTTGTAAAGAATAAATGACAGCACATAGGGGCACATGGGGAAAGTCTGGTTTTATGGCAAGGTGTTCAGTGCCTGGGAAGAGCTAGAGTGAAGGTGAGGGAAGACTTTGCATTATCACCCCACCACTGCAATGAGGACAGCTAGTATTACAGAATCACAGAATCACATCTAGTCAAACTCCCCTGCAGGGAGTAGGGACATCTGAAACTAGAGCAGGTTGCTCAGAGCCCCAACCAACCTCACTTGGAATAGTTCCAGAGATGGGGCATCTACCACCTTTCTGGGCAACCTGGGCCAGGGTCTCACAACCCTCAGTACAAAAAAATGTCTTCCTGCTCTCTAGTCTAAAACTCCCTGTCTTATCACAACAGGCCCTGCTGAAAAGACTGTCCCCATCTTTCTGACAGGCCCCTTTAAGTACTGAAAGGCTACAATAAGGTCTCTAGACTTTGTCACTAAGCACCATGTCCAGTCTTTCCTTAAACACCTCCAGGGATGGCGACTCCACCACCTCCCTAGGCAGTCCATTCCATTATTAAGTTAACCCAGCTGTAATTCCCATTATTTTCTCTGTAGCCAGTCCCCATGTCCAGCTGGCAAGTGCTTGGGGTAGCTGGCTCATCCATCAGTCCCTGGTTCTTTGGGGCAACTACTGACTGCTGCCTTCATACCACTTAGGCAGACCATAGCAGGGATGGGGAGGGCATGGAGAGGGAGAAACATCTGCTGTCAGTGGCCAAGCTGACAGCATCTAGAGCGAGCTGTATTTTCCCACAATCCCTTCACCTTCCCATCAGTGTGGGGGTGAAATGCCAGTTTGGCCCCTGGCTGCTGGCAAGCTCTCAAGGAGTGGGGAGGAAGAAGGGGCTGCCCAGGCCCAGATGGAGCTTCTCTGACCCAGATGTCAAGCACGATGCTGTTTGGCGATGCACTTTGTCCCCTGGCTTTGCAAGCCAAGAGTTTATAAGCCCACAGGGAGAGGCGCCTCCTCTTCCTCTCAGCACCACCAGCCCTGCTTTCAGCTTCAGGCGCTCCTTCAATGAGCCTCTGAGCTGCAGGGGCGTCTTCTGCTTGCTTCTCCCTCTTGTCTTAGTAAAGAAAAAATAGGGAAAAAAAAAAAAGAGAGAGAGAAAACAAACATCTATTTGCTGTTTGTTTTTCCTCCCTGGGAACTGATTTGTTGTCCTGGCCAGTGTCACCCTCTTCACCTCCTCATTTTCTGCCCCAGACTCAGGAAAGCAGATGCTCCGGAGAGTCCACAAGAAGCAGGAGGATCACTTCACCTGCAGGCACCACAGGGACCTGCTTGCCTGAGACCAGCTACACATGCTCTGTACACCATCTTCAAGGGACATCCCAGGTTTGAGGCCATGTCAGCACAGGCATGTCCCCATCTGCCTGGCACTGGCCTCAGGGTCTTTCTGCTCTTTGCAGACCCAGGGGTGAGTATATGCTGGCAGATGTGGTGGGACTATTGGACACATACACACTGGCCTAGATCGTGCTCATGACATGAAAGGATGACTTGAACTACATCCTGCGTATTTCCATCCCTGCTTCTCCTGACCCAAGCCCAGGAAGCCCAGATTATTTATCCAATACAGAGGGAGGTGACAGAGATTCAGAGATCAAGAGACTTCTTTTTCAGAGGGAAGAAATACTAACCTGCTCTTTTGGAGTACATAAACTGTCTGTGCCAGCATCAAATGAAAGTGTGATGTTCTCTTGGTGTACAAAGGAATGTCAAGGCCAGGCCACCAATGGGGTCCAGCCTCCAAAGCATGATAGGAGCTTCCAAACTGTACAAGTCTGAAAAGATTAACCTCTGTGTGGCTATTGTAAGGAAAGGGTTAAAGCTTTGCCAGGCAGCTGCAAGAAGCCATAGGAAGGTGGGATGGGGAGTTACCCAGTTTGTAGTACCCAGCCTCTTGAATTACAAGCAACTACAAAGCAGGTGGTCCCAACTGAGATGACCAAAGTCTATGGCACATGGCCAGAGCATTTCCTGGTATCCTGCAACAAGCCCAAGAGACTTGGTCAGCCTCGCCTTCACAGAGAAGCAGCAGCACTCATAAACCATAGCTCTATTTATGCAAGAAGCCCTTGGTAGCATCCCAAGCTCAGTACCAGGAGGTACCTTTGGTGGGCTATGCAGAAATCCTGCGTCTTCTTGATTAGGTCAGATGGGAGGAGCTGTATGGAACAGCTCTTGTTCTCTCCTGGCCTCTGTTCCCAGATCTGCTCTCAATCATAAGGGGGGCTGGAGAGGTATGGAGGAACTCTCAGGTCTTATCCTGTGCACCCTGAATGGGGCTGAAGTCCCCCATAGCTCAACTCAGTGCTGGGCAAAGCCCTTCAACCACCTCAGCTCCCTGCTCTGCTGAAGAACAGCTCTAACAGTTTGGCACATAGACAAAGCTCCTTGAAGGGGCAAGACAAACTATGAAGCTTGTCTAAATACCTTATTTATGGTCATGCTCTCAGACAGCACTGCCTGTGGGCACAGGAAGACTGTAGTCCCATGACCCACCAAATATAGGACATTATTCTTTTAAATGGTGCTTCAGGTGATCCCAGTCACCTGGGATCAGTTTAGGTGGTTAAACCCTCTGCAGTGTCTACCTCAAGCACCCTGGGTAATGCAGACACTTCTGCTACCCTTCCCTTTCCATTTCAGTCACAGCTGTAAAGCTCAAGTCGGCCCTGGGTGGAAACTTAACCTGAAGATGTCAGCCTGGAATCAACCAGTCTTGACCTCCTCTGTCCCCCATGCAGCCAGTACTGCAACTCCTTAGGAAAAATTCCTGTCAGGCATCAGGAGAACCATGTTTTCCTTTCCAACCATTCAAGAGCCTCACTGCTGCTACATGCAGCCTTCAAGCAGCCACAAGGAGTGTGGGGAGGAATCCACCTCTGAAGGAAAGTGATGCTCCTGGAGTGGGTAAGTGATGCAATTCCTACTAAGCACCTGATGCTAGTGCTGTCCAGGGACCTTGGTCAAGGTGCATGCCTGAGGTGGTCTGCAGCATGGGGAGAAGTGATGCCTCAGCATTGTCCAGAAGGGCAGTAGCTTGGTGACAAGCAGGAGATAGCAAGGAAACGTGAGAGGGAGCTAAGTCTATGGGCAAAACTCATGCAGCGTTAAGAGGCTGGTTGACACATTGCTGAGCCTGAGCTGCCAGCCAAGCTGCCCTGCACCTCAGAGGGAAGATGTTCCTTGAGGTGAGATCATCAAGACAATTTCTGGAAGCGCAGGAAAAAGTCTTCATGCAATCAACACTTTCTCTAAGAACCTAAATGATTTGCTTATTCTGCTCTGTATTTCAGCTCCAGAGGGAGGATCTTTGCCCTGTGCATTTCAAAAATATCAGGAAAATTCAGTATTTTGATGTTCACAAGAAGTAAAATCCTATTTACCTCAAATATTGTGCTGTCTCCAAGAGGCAATCACAGGGCTACAGTTTGTAGAGCACCACAGTAATGCAAGTCCCAGAAATACCACTAGAGATAGAAAGGTTAGGTGATTTAATATGAACCATACGGGTTGTTCAGAGTTTTCTGAGTAGTCCAGCTCCTGCACGTCCTCACTGCATTACAGAAATGATGCATTGTCTCCCTTCTTCTTGGCTTTGTTGCAAAGAATGAATCTCCCCCAAGACCCTAATTGCTTCAAATGCTCTCTGCTCTATTTATATTTTATTTTACCCAGTGGTTTCAAGCAATACTGATCCTGAATGATTGTTGATATAGGCCTGTACCCTGGCTAACATCTGCTTCAAAGGAGTTGCACGCAGGTCTGTTTGAATAACATTACACAGAGCAGAGAGGACTTGGCTTTTCAATTAAAGGCTTTATAATGATCCAGTCAATACAGTGTTTTTCTTCACACACAAAGCCATGTGACACGACAGTTTTCATATCTGTAGACACAATGTCAGGCTAATGTGCATCTTTCCACTATCTTTGTGTCAGGTTCTTGCCTTAGCCACTCCCTGACTCAGTTTTCCCCTTGCAAACGAACCATAGCTCTCCCCACTTGAAGCCAAAACCTTGATAAGCCACCATGCCCTACTTAAAAAGAGATCTTTCCTTCACTGCCTGGAAGGAAATATCTGCAGCAGGCTCCACTGCTGTCAGCCATGCCATCTAGAGGTCAGCAGAAAGGGGTGGCATCACTTGCTATTTCTGGGAAGAGCAGGGGGGAAGACATTTGTACCCTTCTCTGAGCACACAGAGACTCACTTCATGGCCAGAGCAAAGTAATGACTTCTCACTCTGCTGTCACAAGGCCAGAGACACGGCTCGGTCTGCATGGTGGACGAGGCTGAGGGGCAGAAGGAGCACATCAAGCATACAGATGGCTACACAGCCAGCCCAGTTATTACCAGAATAAATTGGGTAAATCACAGGCTAAGCAGTTGCTCTCCCTGTGGTAGAAGAGGATCTGACATCGTGATTGAAAATTAGCAGCATCTCAGAGACAATCATGGCTGGGAGACTTGCTGTGCTGGGAAGCTCAGCTCAACTGGGTGTTCCACTTGGACTACGTTATTAGTGCACTTTAAACAACAAGAACAAAATGTTTGGGACATGATAATGACACCAGGAGAAACAGAAGCATTTTGATTTGGTAGTAATTGTTGTAATTATTTGCTCCAAGAGCAGACAGGAATATAATATAATATAATGGATATTATTATTTATGAGCATTCAGCACAAGAAAGAAAACAATGCTGGTAAATAGCAGAGGGTTTATTTCAGGGAACTGTTTAAAGCCAGGAAAAGACAAAACATCTCTCTTCAAAACAGGGCCTGTGGAGGCTCTGCGCTGAAGATCTGACAAAAGCTTTCAGGATTCAAAAGACCTGCAGATGATTGAGGTTTTGCCCTGATGTATTTGGCTTGGTCACAGTACTAAGGCCAGGTTTGCTGAATAGCCTTCAGCAGAGCAAGACCCTCACCAGCATCTTGCCAAATGTCACCCACTGGCAATGAAACCATCCAGGGTGAAACACTCTGGCTACCTTTCTTGGAAAAATTTGGCAAAGATGCTTCAACCATTTCCAGGAGTGGCATGTGGTTTTGTCTGCATTAAAACTTTTTTTGCTGATGATACTAAAGGCTGAAACAAGGTGGCCAAGGAAGGAAACAAGGATGAGAAAATTTGTGACACAAAACAAACTGCACCAAGACCTTAGCACCAAAGCCTCTGTGCTGGCTCACTGCAGGGTCTTCGAGGAACCTGTAATCAGGAGTGGGGGTGAAGAAATATGGGACGCCTGGAAAAAGACATGATCAGGCAGAAGAGACGCATTCATGGGGGCCAGAGGGAAAGAGGAGGAGGCCCAAGTGGACACGTAGGAGAGCTGTGGGCACACAAAGACGGGTCTCACACCAGCACTACAGGGCACCGAAGTCTCACCATCCCTCAGTGGGGACAAACACCTGTGACACCCACCAGTGTAGTGTGCCACTGTGCTCCAAGGCCACTCTACACCAAGGACAGATGCTGGCTAGCCCACCTCGGGGTGTCTGCAGGATGTGCCAGGGTGATTACAGTAGAGCACCCAGAGGTGTGCTCTTCAGTAGAAAGCAATATTCCTCCCATTATGGATGGTAACCTTTTTCCACGTCAAAGGGACTTTATTCTCTCCATTTGTCTCCCCACTTGTCATCCTACTCTCGTAGCACATTGGGTTCCTCCACTCATCTGACCTCAGAGCTACTATGCTGTGAACATGTCAGACAGGCACATGGAATTGATGCTGGCCAACCCACTAACAGGCTGAGCTATTATTACAGCAGGCACTGATGTGAGCAGCCACAAAAAGAAAACAGATTTTTGGGCCCCTCATGTGTCTGGAACTATCTGCACATCCTGTCCTGGGTTAACTGAAAACATGTGGTCAAGTCCTGCCAGGCTGGCGTGTAGCTACAGCCAGAGCTAGCTCTCAAAGCGTCTACATCTTCTCTTTCCTCACGCCCTTTCTTGAATAAGCCTGCTAAAATGTAGCTCAGGAAACGGTGATGCCAACATGCTTAGATGTCCTCTTCGTCACTGATATTTCTTCTGCAGAGTCTTGCTGTTTCAGCTGCATCCTCTTTGACTTGCTCACTCCCATCTGGGGCTTACAAATCACTGGAGGACAATTGTCCTTGCTTTCCTGAAATTTTTCAACATCCAGAAAGTATATTACATGTATAATATACTTCCTATGACATATGGACACTGGTCTGCCACTCAGCACAGCCCTGACCCAGTTTGAAAACCTGAGCCTGACCTTGCAACCAGCCTCTGCACATAGTGGCCATGGATGGTTCAGGCTCAGCCTGGCTGTCTGAGGGATGTGATGGATGCCAAGCATCCCTGATGGTCTTGGGTACTCCCAGAAGGGCCCCAGCATCCACATGCTGAGGGGATCTTTAGGATGCCAATTTGCAGCCATGCAGATAGATCAGTGAGCAGCCCAGGTTTCAAGCTACTCCCTGACACTGTCAGCTCAGCAGATGCACCAGGTCATCCCTGACGTCACCAACAAAAAGATGAGGGCCAAGTTGCCACTGAGGCCTCATGTCATGGAGGAAGTCTTGGAGGAGTAAATGCAATGGGCATGCATGCAAGGAAGCACTGGTGTGGCAGGATGGTTCTTGGTGCCTGTGCAGAGCTACTAGCCCACTTTAAGCCCTAGCAGAAGGAGCAGACTCTGCCACAGAGGAGGGTGAGAAAGGGCTGGCACACAGCAACCTATCCCAGAAAGACCTCCCCTCTCACCTCCTTCCTCAACCAGACATGGCATTTGTAGATGTAGCATTTCCTGGCAAGTACTTTACTTTTTTTTTTCCGCATTGTTTTCAAGTTCTGGACCCCTGCAAATACCAAACAGACAAAGCATCCTGTGGCACAGAGCTTCCCAGTGCAACCCTGTGCTCTGTGCAGAGCTGCCTCCAGTTGTTTGCTTTGAATCTGCCACCTGTTACTTTTATTTGATGTTCCTGAAGTTCTCATCTGAGAATGAAGAGTGTACAATCACTCTCTATTTTGTAATGAGGTCGCTTTGTTCTGAATCGCTGTTGTCCAGGTGCCTGCTTCTTTTGAATTCAATGGTGAAAGCTGCCAAGTGCCTCAAGGACACAGATCAGGCATTTGTAATTTTTTTTTATTTTATTTTTCCTAAACATTACTGGTGTTACACATTGTAAAATGCAGCCAGTTGCTGCCACAAATGGCCAAGACTGCAGAAACAGCACAGAAATACTCACCACCCTTGCCTTGGTACAACCTCCGTGCATCACTAGCTGCGGACACCTGGGAACGCACGGCCTCATCTATGCCCCTCCTCAGCACAAGCTCTTCTGCCTGTGCCCCAGATACACACCCACCAGCATCCACCCTCTCAGGCCCACACTTGCTTGCATGTGTGTCCATTCCTTTTACTCTTCAGAGACTTCCTTCTACCTGAAGTATAAATAACACACCATAAAAGTAAATGCCATAACCATATAAATGCCACTGTAAATATACTGTGTCTATACACCCACACTGCATCAGTGCATACCCCATCCACCCCTAACCTGATAAACTCCCTTGAATGCATTCCTCCACCCCACAGCTTACCACAACGTGCTATGCAGCTTTAGAAAGAGCAAGGCGATGCCCTAATTCGTTTGAAGACTACTGTCTGTCCAGCTGGAAATTCTGCTTCCTAGTTGCTCTGTGCCAGATTGTGTTTCAGTAGCCTCCATCTAGCCTGGAGTGAGAACCCTGGCCCTAGCAGTGCTGATGATTTTGCCCATTTTCCTCATCAATCTGGTAGATGGGCAGAAAAGTCACCATCTAGCATGCAGTTAGAAACAGGGTGGGACGCGTGTTGTCCAAGCATCATCAGGCTTTGCAGCACACAGATGGCATGTGCCACAGGCGGGCTTCACGCTGAGACCTGTCAAACAAAGGCCCAGGTAAGCATCAGGCACCCCGTTTGTGGGTGACTGTAAGAGTACAGATTTCTGCACAAACAAAGCATAGAGACACATAAATATACATGTGATGTGTGTACATATATAAGAAAAGGTCTGGACAACACAAGAAGAGCTGATCTTGTGTGTTGGCTGCAAGCTGCAAAGGGACTCACAGTCTTAGGGTTCACAGATAACTCTCTTTGAGCCTGAATCCTGTTATTTTTATATGGTCATAGCATTAACCCAATTAATTTACTTTAATGAGAGAACAGTATTAGCCTAAATGTCTCCTAGGCTAATGTGGAGAAGCCCTGGCCAAGTTCTTCAGTCGCCTGCCCCCATTCACCCTCCTGCAGATGTTTGATACAGCAGATGCACTCAGGCTGCACCTTGGCACAACAGTCCTCCTCTCTTTGAAGGGTTTGCTTTCTGCTCTGAAGAGAAACACCTGCACATCTCCAAGTGAGATCAGCTCAGAGCAGACAAATCTCAGCTTAGAAATTTCAGGCTACCCCTTCCTCTTAACCATAACAGGGCTAGCTGCAAAAAGAGCATGTGCATGGGGAGTTTTCCTTAGATATAAAGAACCTGCCATTTATTTAAGAAAAGCTCACACTAGTTTGTTTTCAAAGCCCTTCTCTTACAGACAAGGCCTGCATTTAGGGAGTGCTTGGGATGAGCAGTGCTGACGCAGAGCTCCCTCTGCTCCATCCCCTCCTCTACCCCTGCCAGCCCACAAACACCCCAAAGATGGCTAATACATGAGATGCACCAGAGGTGTAAATATAGCAGCTGTTACACTTTATTTCATTGTTGTTTTGTTTGTTTGTTTTTATTTATTTTTATTTTTCCTTCTGACTGAAAAAAAAGACAGAGAAAAGTTACAAAAGTACTAAAAGGCAACAATATAGGCAGGACATCCCTGTTCCCACCCCGGGAAGGCAGCCCCTGGCACCTGCCAGCTGGCAGAAACACATCTCTGGGACCAGCTCTCCAGCAGCTCTCACTGAGCAAAGTCTGGGGTGTACAGGGCCAGCCATGGTCCCAGCCATCTGCATGGGGAATATGTCTCTTCAGACAGGCACTGGGCTACAGCTGTCTCTTCTCTTGAGCACAGGGACTTGGTCTGAAAGGACAATGCTTCTTGTCCTGCACTGGTCAGCTTGATCTGGCAGCAGTTAAAAAGCTAAGATGTGCCATCAAAACAAGATAAGCAGAGTCTCTACGGGGGCAGGAGGAATCAGCAGAACAATCAGCCTCTGTTGGAAGAAGGGACTTCTTCTGGTGAACCGCAATACTCTTCCAGATGTACCTCAGCAGCAAACACGAATGACCCCTTAGAGGTGGTGCTGGTGCAGGGGGTGGCCCAGCAGTGATGGTCTGGAGCCAAAGAGTGGGCAGAGCTGGGGCAGCATCAGGACAGATGTCCCCTCACCACCTTGCCCAGCTCTTCTGTCTGCCTGCATGAGAAGCACTTAGGGACAGAGGAGGGTAGGGGTGGGGGATTCAGGTCTCCAGGCCTATGTGGCCTTTGGGCTTTCCTCAAGAATCTCAGTGAAAGCCCAGAAAGCATCAGTGAGTGCTGGTTCACTGTGTGGCCTCCTACTGGCAGCTGGACTGACATCTGGCCCCAAAGAGTGGCACCAAAGACCTCAACACTGGAGCAGATTCAAAAACAAAAAGTTATTTCGTATTACTCACAGTTGCTCCTCTTGATCCAGACAAGAAGTAAACTACTCACTCCTCCTTGGACTCAGCCAGGTACAGGCTCAAGGTGGCAAACACCTAGACAGATGTTTCTCTCTTTACCAGGTACAGCAAAGGGAAATGCTTAGTTCTTCTGCCTCACCAAGAGAGAGGAGAACTTGTTCTATCAGCTGTTGCTTTGTGGCACAAAACATATACACGCCTCAAGGCCAGATCCCAGTCAAGCTCCAGTGGCAGCAAGACGTACCATGGTCCTAAGTGCCTTCGGACTGTCTATGGAGAAATGTCCCACAGCTTCACCAAAACTCCTCTCCTGTGTCTTCCACCAACAGGTGGTCACAAAACAGAGACCTCTCTCTCCCACTCCCTGCTACATCCAGGAATACTGTTCCACTGATACATGAAAAGTCTACCTGATTTTAATAGCCAGCATAACAGAGGAGTGGAAAGCCTGCTGGAGATGACATATTTGGTTGAGTTTGGTGATATTAATTACCTTCAGCATCACATTAGGGCAGCAGAGTATTGAGACAATGCTATAGAGAAGTGCTGCATATCCCTGAGCAGACAGCCTCAGCAGAGGGGAGATCCAAGAGCACACAGTCACCCCAAAGTTCTCCTCTCCAGTGATGCTAAGAGGACAAAGGGTGGGTGCTGCATTTCTTAGATGGCTGAACACAGACCTTCCATTCTAGAATTTTATTCCTACCCCTGAACTACAAGTGGGCTGCTCATGCCTCCCATTTCAACCCCATTTTAGATGATATCACTGAGTTACCAGCAGATCGGCTGGGAGACAGCTGGATGTACCAGTTACCACCTTCCCACGTCCCTCTCCTAGACTCTTCCACTCAGGAGAACTTGAAGTGAATGCAATTACAACAATCTTGGAGAAGAATCTTCTTGCTTTGCAGGTAGCCCTGTACAGTGTTTGTCTCCAATCCCAAGCTCACTTCTGAGTGGGAGAATGGTCAGGTTTATAACACACTGTAGACCCAGGTACTCTTGGGAAACTGTCTGGACTTCATTTCACACGCTGATCACTCATCACTGCTGCTATATAGGCCACATTAGCCTGAATCTCTCAGGTATATCTTTAACTACCACCATTCCCATGTTTGACACTGCCTTAAGGGCTGCCCTTGCACTTTGTGGACCTGACTGGTTTGTTTTGCCCTGAAAGACAAAAATACAAAAATCTCTCCCTCTGCCACTATTTAGAAATGGCAATGGTAAGAAAACAGGCACTGCTGCAAAGCCGTACGCTTCCTGCTGCCAGAGAGGCTGTATTGCAAAGATGTATCATTGTCCTCCTCTTCTCCCACCCATCCCCTTGGGTATCACCACCTTCCCTTATTCCTGCCAGGCAGGTGGCTGGTTGATAGTTCCTGAGGTTCTTGGAGAAACTCCTTCAGTAGGCACATGACGGCTCTTCCACTGGAGCTATCGGGCTCAGCGGCTTCAAGGTGCTGAGGGAACGGAAGGCAAAGGTGGATGGATCATACACAAAGTGGGGAGGTGGGCGGCCTCCATTGATGCTCTGCAGGGAAATAAAAAGAGGAACAAAGTTAATCCTCATATAAGCTGTAAACAGAGAAGTTCTTGCCTCAAGTCCTTCATCCCATCCCTCTCTGCTACAATTACACTTCCTTGAATGTACAATCATGCTTGTACTTGCAGTAAATGGAACTAGCATAAGCAGTGAGAGTTTTGCTCATGTCCTTGCTCCCACTCAAGAAAAAAAAGCACACATGTCCCCTGCAGGACTGAGGTCTCTGGGATCCATATGACCAGGACCCATGGCACCTTTAGTCAACAATCAGGATATCCATGATCCATTTAGAGCTCCAGAGTCAAAACAGCATCACTGACAGAAGGTATCACACGGAAAAGCCAAATTCATATCCACTTGGCCTTGAACACAGATCTACTACACTTTCAGAGCAGAGAGATAAACTAAGTCACCCCTGAAGACTCATTCCTCAGTCCTATTTTTCAACAGCTCTCCGGTAAGAATTTAAAAATCACTCCTTAATGTAGAAAGTCCCAGGCACACTGAAACCCTCCAGAATTTTTGCTCCAGACTCCACAGTTCATTGAGGAACAGCTGAGAGATGTTTAGGGGAGAACATCCCAACTGAAGGCTTTACAGCCTAGTTTGTACCATGGCCACTAAAGGCTCTCCTCTTTCACTTCCAGTGTTCAGAGCATGGTCAGACCAGATCCAGAGTAAGGAAGACAGAAATACACATGCTCTCCCTGCATTACACAACAGGCTTGACATGCTGTTCCCCACTAGGCTGTGATGGGATCTGTGGATCCAAGAGGAATTACAGTGCCCAAGAAGTAATTCCATTCTGTTAAGTAGCATTTTCCTTTTACATCTTGGGAACTTTGATTTGTTTCTTTCCTTCTGAAAGCAGGAGCACTAGTGGGGCAGCTGCTTCACAGACATTTTAGCCAGAAGCAGAGGTCTTGCTGCTCTGAGACACAGCAGAGTGTTTAATCATGATCCTCCAGGGTTCATTCCTCGAAAACAGGTGAGATACCAAGTGCCACACACTGGGAACTTCAGCAGCTCAGAAACTCATGCAAATACCCCCTACCCTCATCTCACTCCCATCATCACTGGGAAGGGCTTCACCACTGTTTTTATGGAGGTTAGAAAAAGAAAAAAAAGTGAGAGGAGATTTGGCTTGTGCTCTGGTGTTGCCCACCTCCTTGCTGGTTCTAGGTCTTTCCAAGCATGTCACATGGTTTCCCTTGCTTAGTTTGCACTAAGGGACTTTTCCTCAACCAATCAGGCTTTTCAGGAACAATTACCGACTCTGCTGCCTCCCCTAAGACAGAAGTTCCTTTTGGCACTTCAAAGTCAGGTCCATTAGACAGCTGCAACCACATACCAGAAGAGCAAGGTGATGTTTTGATGCTGTCAAGGTGATGTCTCTATCCTGGCTGGCCTTCAATTTATCATCACAGGACAAGCACACACAGCTTTTACCAGACAGCTGATCAAACGGTCACCCAAACAGTCATACCAAATTAGAGCGTCCTATGGAAGGGTCCAAACCAGGCCCTGGGTGCCGCAGTCACTGCCACAAGACCAGGAAGCCTCTGCCTCCAAAATCTTGGTCACAGCTCAGCCCCATGGGGAAGCCTTCATGTCAGAAAGGGCCTCTTTTAAAAGCCAGGGTGGGAAAGCATGTTCCTGACTAGTTGGTACCTCCTCTGCAAATTAAGATGGCCACTTGAGAACAGAAAATGCCAACATGGTGCTTGGCATCCGTTGTACCTGGAATTTCAGCCAGCAGATCATACCCTGCTACATCCCCCTGACACCTTGGCCAGCAGCATAAGAAACAAGAAAGGCAGATTTAAGGGCTTTTGCTCAATAGCCACCTGCTGTGGGGTTATATACGGTGTGTGCTCTGGCAAGCCTCAGAGCTGGAGGGTAACATAGCAACCCTTATTCAAAGCTAAGGGGCAAAATAAATCAGCACATTTGTCCTTCTCCAGAGCAGAGAAGGTTCCCTGACAGTGCCAAGAGGGAATGGGAACAAAGAACCTGGCAATCCCCTCCATTTTGAAATGCCAGACAGGATTAAGGAAGGCAGCTGAATCAGTTCATTTCTGGCAGATGGCAGATGGAGAAGAGGCTACAGAAAGACAGGTCCAGAGGACAGACAAAAGTCATCCACAAAGCTCACCAGGCTTTGCGCAGGAAGGCGCCATGGGGCTTCTTTCTGGGCTTTCCTCTGGAGCCAATGTGTGGGCTAAAGGGCCTTCCCAGGGCACCGTGAGGGAGACAGACACAGAACAAGGGCTGAGGTAAATGACAGGGACATGAAAAGACAAAGGAGGATGCGGATATTCATGGGTGGTCAGGCAGTTGAAACTAAGGCTCAAGCTGCACCCAATCCTGCCTCTTCATCGTGGCACCTCTCAATCAGCCACAAGACAATGGCTTGGAGAGGAGTAATCCAACTGCCCTCATTTGTGGTATCACCCTGACTGACCTGCAGTCATTTATAAATCTGAGAAGTACAGGTCTGTCTTGTACCTAACTCCATGACTGGCAGCACCACTGCTAGGGACCTTGCTAGAGGAAAAGTGAATACCAACACCAAATCACTCTCTTCTTGAGGAGAAGCATGTTTTGTTTGGAGCCCGTATCTTGCTCTAGAGATGACCAAGCCTATCTGGCTTAGTCCACAACACCATTTGGAATCACAGCATGTGGTGGTCTGGCTCTGATGAGTAGCACAAGGCAAAGCACTGTAGATGTATTCTCAGAAAGAAGGCAGATAGGGCTGGCTGCCAGACAGGGGAACACATTCCTCCCCCCAACACTTGGGCCAGCTGCCTCCCTGCAGTCTGGGCATGTGTCCTAGCCAGCCTGATCGTCCCCCAGGCATCCAGCACCAGCCTATGATGTCCGAGATGTCAATTTAACGAGGAAAGACTTAGGAGTTGCTGTTGCTCTAGAAGGCCTCTCAGGAGCTTGCCACAAACCTGCCTGACAGCCCCTGCTGAGCAACCCCAGGCCAGCTCCTGTAGCAGCTCCTCAGAGCACAAACACTCCATGCTTGACATTAAAGGCTGATGCGTTCATTCTAATGGCATTTGGGCAGCTGGGTAACTCACAAAATGGAGCCTAATATGGGCCCGGCACTAATGGCAATCATGAACCAGAGCCCTGAATTTGTTAAGCAATTTGTTAATACACAGCTGGAGACCAGCCTAAGAGACAAGCACTCGGCTGCTGGCAGCAGGGCACACTCACTCAGATGCACGCGCTGTCACACACCCATGGTCACTTGCACACACTCTCCTGCTCTCACGCAGGTTCTCCCCAGTACACAGGCACTTCCCTGGTCATTTGTCCACATCGCTCCACGTACACACAGACCTCCTCCTGACTTGGAAATCACAAGGAGAGCTGCCCCTGCTCATACAAATCTTGTCTGCTCACATCCAAACTCAAGCCAAGCAGGGCCTGAACTCCACCAGCATTCAGGGGCAGTCCAAGACAGCACAGCTCATCAGTTGCTCATACAACTGCCCAGAGCAGAAGGTAGTTTCAGAACCTGCAGACACCCATGCTGCCTCATTGCACACAACATTTAAGTTAGATGAGCTCGTAAGGGAGCTACCTTGTGCTACACTTCAAGCAACAGATAGCCTTGTGTCCTTGTTTGGGTGAAAACAGGACTAATTCTGTTCAGCGATTTTACTTTTCAGCTCAGTACTTCTAATTAACAGCACTTTCTGANGGGGTTAACAGAGAGCATCTGTTGGGTCTTAGGGGCTGCCCTGACCCTAAACCACGACACCTTGGACACACACACTTGTCAGGATGCATCCAGACCCACTTCTTCCCTCATACACACCCCTACATATATACACCCTTGCAAACCAGCACTATAGTCACCAATTGCAATATCATCATTAAAACCAGGCAGTAAATAAGCCATCAGGCTTGGAAACTACCTGAAGCATATCAACAAAGCAGCAGACCTAAAGATGGTACAGAGAGAACTGGATGCAAGTGCCTCAAAGAATACCAGTGAGATTAAACACCACAGAAGAAATGCAGAATTTCAATCACATTAGCAGCCCTTAGGAAACAAAGAAATGGGCAACTGTTCCATAAAGCCATCTGTAACATAACTGTACATTTCAGCAAGGAAAAAATATATAGGAAGACTATAAACAGATAAAGGATAAATCTAACAACACAAACCCACATTCCTCCTAGAAATTCATCCCTTACCCCTATGAAGTCTGGTAAAATATCACAAATGCAGATTGTGAAATAACTTAATTTTGGACTCACAATTCCACTGAAGCACAGTTTTCTTCAAAGCAAAAGCAAGCACAGCTCCAAGCATGTTTTCAGCTGCAGGAATGACAATCCCCACAGGAAGGGGGAAATGATGTTACCTAACACAACAATGTCTTAGAAGGCAGTTATGTGCTAAAGGCGATACAAAACTAAGCACTGCCTAATACTCTTTGGTCCTCTTTCATAAGAGCTCCAGTATCCTGGTGGGATTCAAAAGTCGGATCAGCTTGGGCACTCTGCCAATCCGTCCCTTACTCTGGGCCAATCCAGCACAGGAGTCCCTTCTTTCTTACCCTTGAGCCCCAGCATTTGGGGAACACTGCTGAGCTCCATTTAAAGGATGCTGCCTTCCAGTGGTGGATGCCTCTCAGTGGTGGGTGAACGATCCCTTTGCAGTCCATAGACTCACTTATTAAAAGTCCTTTGGGGTGAAAGGCACCATGTAATTGCAAGTTGTAAAGGCGCATCCGATTCCCACCACCTCCCTGTGTGGAAAGGAATAAATCTCCAGAAGAGCCTTGGCAAAGACGGATGCCTGCCTGCAATGCTGCCTGTTTGTGAGACAGCTGCCTTGCCCAGGAGAAGACAGTGCCAGAGGTAGGACCAACACTCAGGCAGGGCACAGAGAGATTAAAGGCCATCACACTCCACAGTGGGGTATTTACCAGGTACACTGATTTTTATTTCACTGTCCTACTTCCCCTAATCCCTCTCAGATGGTTAGAAAAGAAATTGATGATACTTCAAGGGAAGGGGACCCTCACAACTGCTCCAAGCCACCTCCATAATTCTGGACATGGTCCTGACCAAGCCACTTCCCATCATCTGTGCCTCAGTTTCTCCTGTGTATAAGATATACACCGCAGTCAGGCAGCCCGGATGAAGGAGCATCTAGGTGTTGCGACCTTCCTTTCAGTTACGCTCTCACTTGAGGCAGTTTTCAAGAAATAGTTGATGACAAGCAGGACCAGCTCCTCCAGTGGAGCAGCAATTTCACATTTAACTGCTTCCTTCTATGCAACCACATTGTAAACTACTGAACTGCTCTTTGCAAACACATCACCATTCCTCTCAGAAAAGAACTAAATAAAATAAAAATTTTAAAAAATCAAACATTTGCAAACTTGTGCAGAGTTGTCAGATGGCAACTACCAGACTTAGAGAGGTGCCACCAGACAGACAGGACTGGAAGGTACTTCAAAGGGTCTAGCAGACACTTGCTGGTCACTTGCCCAAAAGCAGAAATAGGCCAGTTTCAGCTATGGGTCCTTGCTGGCACCAGTGTGATAAGCCTTTCTTCTCATCTCTCACATGTCTTTAAGAAAGCTAACTGCAAACTTTGATTTTTGCCTGACAATCTGAAGGAAGGAGAGTGCACAATTAAAAATGACAGACGGGTTCAGTGCTCCCTGGCCAACTTGGTGAACTGACCACTCCAGGGTCCCAGTAAAGATCATGCTCTGAAAGCCACACAAATCTACTAACAAGTGAATCCCCTACTAGTGATTGTGTCTTATGCCCACTTTCTCTCCTTCTGATAGGAAATGTCCAGTGCTTCCCTGCATACACCTATAGCAGTTCCTGCACATACCACAGGGTCCGTGTGTGCCTGAACAGGAGAAGCAGGCATGAGAGGAGCTCCAAGGAAACAGAGACACAAGCAAGACATGTTCTAGCCCTAAATCTCTCAACTACATCCAAGTAGGGTCCTTGGCAGTTTTGGTCTGTACACAAGTGACACTACTGTGTCTTCGTCCTCTTCACCTTCCCCATTCCAGCCCTCCCTGTGACAGGAACATCCTCCCTCCAGCAGGATCCCAGCCAGCTGCCCTCACAGTCCTCCTCCCTTTGGGTCACAAACCACAAGTACCATGCTTCTCAGAGATAGCTCGTGGTGTGTACTTGGGCATGTGCAGCTTCCACTTCACATGAGGCCCGGGCAACCCAATTTCCTCCATCCAGGCAGGCTGGCACAGAGCAGCAGGCTGCTTTCAACTTAAAGGGAACCCAAATTAAAACTGCAAAGAGAGTATTAATTACCCTGGCACGAGCAGGCTGCAAACACATGCTGACACAGTGAGCTTGCCTCTAGACAAACCACCCCAGCCCTGGAAATCAAGCAGAGGAAGTGGGTGTATTATGGGAGAGGTGTGTGGGAAAAGAGGATTACAGCTCTGGGGACTGGGAGAGGCAACAGATGCCAGGTTCCCACAGCCACATGAACAAAGGGGAGCAGAGAGCAACTGTTGTGGGGTCTGGATGTCATGGTAAAAGACGAGCCTGACCTGACATCTTGGACTTGAAGCCCTGCCAGAAAACAGTGGCAGAGCCACTGTGATCCTCTGTCATTCCCTACTCTTCTTACTGCTCTGTCACCCAGGTATAACCCAGAAGTCACCAAATCTGTTCCCCTTTCAGTGAAACATGCCTTGCCACTTCCCAGCCCCTTGAACCACAGTGACACCAGCCACAGCCACCACCAACCAACATACAGGGCTGTCCCAGGAGCAGCCAGTCACTGGGCTTCACCTCAGTCCCAACCTCCTTTCTATCTCTCCCCACTCCCCCCTTCTTAAACCAGACCCACAACCCACATCAGATCACAAAGCAAGGACAGCACTGAAAACAGGATGTCACCCTACTGACTCACCAACCACTTGCTACTTTCATGGTGCTGTCTGGATTACAGAGCTCTTGGTTATTCCCTAATGTCTATTCTACAAGTACATACATGATTTAATGGGTGCAAGGGCATACATGACAGGAATTTATGAAAAGTACATAGCAACAGGAATTCTTTTCTCTAAGGAGATATGAGAGTCCCTCTTCTAGCTGTTATGAACAGACTGAAGGCTTGCTAGCCTTTGCCATGAAATCCAGCAAAAAGCCATGCTAAATAAAACAATGTCTGATGACAGATGTTTGGGATAGTTTTTAACAGACAGAGATATTCCCACCTTGGCTACACCAGATCCTTTCCCAGAGGAAAGTCTGGTCAAAGTCTTTTCTGAGGAATTAATCAGACCAAGGGCTGGGGTTCTCCAGGGCCAGAGATCACTGCAGAGAACTTCAGCAGGCAGCATGCTGGCTGGGTTGTGAGGAGAAAGGGAGGACTAGTTTCCCCAATAAGCAAGTGGATATTCACACTCTCACTTTGCAGAGGACCTTCATTTTGCTCAGCAGAGGTGTGACCATCAACAGGGGACAAGAGCCCACCTAGAAAACCAGAATGTTAAAGTCTCCACGAGGGGCTTCTGCCCAGCAAACAACCCAAGGATGCAACTAGCCAGGTAGATGAATCTCTCTTGTTGCTTTCTCAAGGGTAGGCTGAAGTTTAATCGTTCAGTCACATGCTAAAGACAACCAGGAGTGTTTGACAAACTGCGAGCAAGCTGCGGTTTGGGATCTCTGCTGCTCAAGATGTCAGAGCCATTTAGACTGCACGATATGGTACAACTAAGGACACAGTTCAAGAAATGTGGTTTGAAGATCAAAGCCCAGACTTAAGCTCTCCTCACACTGTCCCTCTCTG
This sequence comes from Chloroceryle aenea, assembly GCA_013399075.1. Taxonomy (NCBI): domain Eukaryota; kingdom Metazoa; phylum Chordata; class Aves; order Coraciiformes; family Cerylidae; genus Chloroceryle; species Chloroceryle aenea. Next base: position 128,446 of record VWZY01009341.1, read on the forward strand.
GGCAAGTCATTATCGGATGGTTTCTCACTTTAACTCTCTCTGAAATTGCCATCATGATATTTATCTGCCTCTGGGATGCTATAGTTAGCAATGCTTGCAAGGCATATTGCAAGCCTATGATGGAAGAGGCAACATATGTGTGTGCATATATATGTACATAGACACACAGAGTCTTCTGATTTTTTGGAAATCTTTACTTCATGCTGTGCAGCCAGAACCAGAGGTTTGCACCAATACTGTCCTGTCATTCAGTATGCCTTGCATTTGTGAATAGCTCAGGCATGTGCCAAGAAGGCTCAGGCCAGCATATCTCTTGCTCAGTTCCAAGCTAAAAAAGTCCCTTGTTTTAGGAGAAAACTCAGCATGTTTCTGCAGTGGCCTTTTAGGATGCAGATGCAAGAGATAAGAGACAGGGAAGTCATTCCAGGGATCTGGCCCCTGCCCAAGCAGAGGGCGTTCTCAAAATTGATAAGATCAAGGCAAGAGCACAAGCAGTTTATGTTCCAATTTAAAATTCTTATTTTATTTTTACATAGCAGAAAACATCTGTCTGATCAGCCAGGTTATCAGATTGGCCTTGAAATCATTAATCCCTCTCTGCCTGCCCCAACAAGAGCTCCTGAGATACCCAGGGGCTTGCCAGTTGTGTCTTCTACCCACGTACTGCTGCTGACATAAGCCCGGCCACTGATCCCATTACAGGAGTCTGTAAAGGAAGAACCAAGAATAATACTAGGTGACAGACTTGTAACCCTCATCCCAAGGGGGCCTGGAGACCTGAAGACTTGTGATATTACAGAAAGACTCTGGAAGATGGGTCTCTGCATTGAGGATTGACTACAAATGACAAAGCCTGGTCCAGGGGAGAGGCAGTTACACCGTGCAAGGACGTGTGAATACAGTCATCCTCCTTCCAGTGGAAGTGCCTCCATGTAACACCCAACTGCACCACACAAGTGTGCTCTGGATGCTGAAATACCTACACACAGAGTGTAACCTTCACCCACATCTAGTGCCCTGCTTCCACTCAAGAAACATTACACTGGCTGACAATCTGGGGCATCAGTGACCAGGTCTTCACACACTGTCCACCTCACTGTGCAACACCCATGCAGGCTCACATCTAAGCCTCACCCTGCACTGGCACATGATATGTATGCTATATACATCTACTATGCACAAATCCATACTTCATACACAGGCTGTCACCTCCTATTTATCTCTGCTCACCTGCCCACCAGGGCCGATTCTCTTGTTCCATTATCCTTTAACGACAGGGGTTGGGACAGAAGGGAGGTTTTAATATTACCAAAAAAGTTAAAATAACTTGCTCTCCACCATAGGCCCCGACCTATCAGAGCTGTTATTCCTGAAAACATTTCAAACACAACCGAGTTGCTGCACATTTGAGAAGTTTATCTCTCTGCCTTAATCTGTCCAGGTTCTTAAATTTACCACATCACTGACCCATCATCCTGCTTAAGAAGAACTGCCGAGAAAGTGGAAAGGCTGTAGCTTAACACCACCTGAGCTGACCTATGGGAAGATGAAGTACAGGCAACAAGGTGGCACCTTTGTGTTAAAAAAGCATGCAGAGAAGAAAAAAAAAACAGCCTAGATTACCTGCTTGAGAAAGACTCCCAAGGACCACAATCATTTCCAAGGGCTGCAACTGTTTCAGTACCAGAGGGCAAAGACACTGCCTCTATTTCCTCTTCCCATGGGAGGCTATTCCAGCACGGAATAGCAGCATAGCTGGGATGATACATGAAAGCACACCAGTGTGTGTCTTCACATGCCAGCAAAGCCCAAAGATGTCAAGGCAGACAGTGCATCAGTGAAGAGGAGGGGCATTTTTAAAGGCACACATTATCTCATAACCACACTGGACATTGTCCTCAGCAAGAATAGTATGAAAGTGCTTCACTGATGTTACTAGTAGGTCACTGTCATCTGCCTCACACAGACAGGAATAAGCATAATCCTTTCTCCTTCAAGCTATTCAGCAGCAGGTGAAATGGGGAAAGAAAGCAGTGGTCCTTACTTCAAAACTCCAGTCTAAACGACCAAGAAGCCTGCCTGCTCCTCAGATCGGTTTACTCACTCCCATCCAGTTATGTGCTTTCTGGATGTTGCTGCCCATCTCAGTTCAGAAAGAGACTGTGCTCTTTACCTATGATGAAACAGGAGCACTCGTGCATCAGGGCTTCTCAGGGCTGCAGCAACACAAACACTGGTTCACATGGTGATGTTTCCTGTTCAGACACACAGACCATTGCCTGGTTACTCCAGTAACCGCTCATCAACCCATTTGCCGAGAAATCTGTCTTCATTTCTTCTACCCTCACCACAATGGCATAGTCCCAACCCTGAACCTGTATCACCAAACCCTGAGTAATAGAGAACCAAACCTCTCACCTTGCCTTCTGCTATCATTGCAAAAGACCACATTCAGTAGAGCCTCAGAAGGGCCCCATCCCAAGTGAACCAATGTCTCCAGTGTGCTCTGACTCCATCAGAGTGCTGGGCAACAGCCAGAAATCGCAGAACAATTGAGGTGCTAACCTCAAGAGTTACCTCTAAGGCAGCTCTAGAGATAGTTTAGGTCAACCCCCCTTCCTCAGAGCAGGGTCAGCAAGACCATGTTGCCCAAGACCATGTCCTGGCATGCTTTGAATATCTCCATGGACATAGACTCAACAATTTCTCTGGGCAAATAGCAACCTGAATTTCCTGCATTTCAGCTTGTACCCATAACCTCTTGTCTTGCTGCTGGGCAACACTGAGAAGGGACCCTGTGCCAAGCATGTCTTACTGGCTGAAGTTTCCCTTTACATGATAAGTCTTCCTTTATATGATACCTCTTATTTCTAAGAGATTGACCTCTCTCATCTGCTTCCAGAGCTGAGGGACCTTGGCAAGGGATTCTGCCAGGGACCTGCTGCCTCCTTTCTAAGCTAGGTACACAAAAGCAGGCACTCACAATCTTTTGGAAAAATGGAAGCAAAAGTCCTCCTTACCTAATGGCTCTACCACCACAACAGACCAACAAGAGACCATGAAGTATCATATGCTATTGTCATAGAAACCTCATGAGTGCCTTAGGTACAGATACACTGTCCCAGCTCAGCAAGGTTGGCAAGAGAATCATGGATTCTGTACCATCTGTCAGAAGGGTGTGCTCTCAGTTTCTGCTGTTTATTTTAGCACAAGCTGACATGGGCTCAGTAGGAAGCAAAGGGATAATTCTATTGCTCAGATTCTCTATGGGCACAAGAGTAAGCTGCAATAATGAGCTCAAAGTGTCAGGGGAAACCATTCCACTGAGGTGGCACTGAAACCCCGGGGACTGGGGCACTGCCACCAAGCAGCACTGGAAATAGCTGCAGCCCAGGGACACTCAGAAAAAAAATGCAAGAACACATGGGGCAGGGATAAAGGCAAATGATAAACAAGTTGCACTAAAACACTGCAGCAGAATTAGACTGTCAGTAGGCCTGAAGGACAGGCACAGTCTGGGGCAAGCTCACAGGGTACAAGGAGGATACAGCTCTACTGAAAACAATCCAGAAAGGAGCACTGAATACACTGAAAACCAGATTTGGATTAATTGCACAATCAGAAGTATCAGGTCATGTGGGGTTGCTGGAAGACAGGAACAAAGTGCCCTGTCAGAAAGCACAAGAGGAGTTGAAGAAATACAACCCAACTCTGCACAAGGCTCTTGCCAGCCCTAGCTGCTGCTCTTCCTCTCAAAAAACAAATTCATCACCCACAACATAATGGGCAGGGGCACACAAAGCATGCCCATAAACAGTAGCACTTCTGGGTACACAAAAGCATCAGTCCCATTTCCTGATGGGCAAGGTGTAAATCCTGAAGGATCCTGGTCTGCCATTCATCCCTCTTGCAAGTCTAGAATTACTAGACTGAAAGTAGTAGCTTTATCACCAAGGATATCTGCTTTCTTCCGGACCTGTGCGCCAGGTAATGCACACATCTCCTGCAGCACCACACAGCACTGACAGAGGGGAGCCAAGGTAGCCACAAAGGAGATGGGGGCTGGCTGAAGTGTCAAGGGCTGGAGTAATAGCAACAAAGACTTAGAGGCGCAGGCAGCACAAACAGAAGTCAGAGGTTTGAGCAAATCCAGTCCTGGCAGAGGTGTGTGCACTCAAGACCAGGAGATCATCAGACACTGCAGTGTCATCCCAGCTACAAAGCCATCCAAGCAATCTAGCTCTCTCATCTGCCATCTTCCAGTCCCAAATCACATACAGTTCCAAGGAGCCAGGGCACCACACACATAACAGTCCCTTTTCTGCAGCTATCCATCAGTACCTCTCACCCCTACCAAACAACAGTTGTTACCTCAGATCAGTACTCTTAGTCAAGAAGAATCAAAGTGACATCCTAAAGGACAGATCTGTATAACTGTATGAGGTCACAGCAGAGTATGTACACTTTCACTCCAAGGAAGCTTTGAACCCAGTCTTCAAAACTGAAAAGCTAATTTATTATTAGCCTTGTCAGCACTTAACCTACATTGCAACTACAGCCTATACTCTGGAGTAACAACAACTGTTATGCAGCTGATGAAGCCACAAGAAACCTCCAGAAAAAATCTTCTGGCCATAGATGTTGAAAAAAAAAAATCACCACATCTAAATATATGTGGAAAGATGAATGAACTGCACCAGAAAAGGGCAACTTACACAAAATTTAATAACTCTAGTCTTCGCTCCACAATTCTTCTTGAGCAGCATCTTCTGAAAGAGAAGTAGAATCCAAGCATTAGTAGCAGTAGCATGAGGCAACAGAGAGGAAGGCTGCAGGGAGTCTCTTTTCATCAACATTTAATTACCAAACGAGATGGTTGGGTGCTTAAGTGAGGTATGAAAGACTTAAGAATTACCAGAGGTGACCATGAAGTAATCAACCTAATCTGAGACTGCATTGCCCAACCCACACAGAGATCTTTGGTAGTATCTGAAACCCTGGATTTCAAAAGAATATAAAAGAAATTCCACAGAGAAAGAGATGGCACAACTGCCTAAAACAAAGTTTCTTCCTAATTTCTGTCAATTAGTGGTTAAACTCACCTGCTTCAGGGCAAAGTCTAGCTTCCTTTTATGAAGAAAAAACCCAGTCTATTTAAATATGGATATTCCTATTATTTAACAGTTACTTTAATTATGTTTATTTATTTAGAATTAAAGAACAAGGTAAAGAGCATCTGCCCACAGTCTTAAAACCCTTTGCCATATACTGTAAGAGCCATTAAAGTTGTCATAACATATGAACCGCACGACTTAGAAAAGAGGATATACTTAAACCAGCAATTACTCTGTATAACTAAAGAAATAAACAGGTGAGTTTTAGCACTGTCCCAGTTCTAAGGCAGTGCTTTCAAAGTTGGCAAATGAAAGTCATTCTTTCCCCTCAAAAAAAAAAAATAAATTTAAAAAAAGACTCAAAGTGGAAAAACAAGGCTTCAGAACAGTTCTCCATAAAAAATACTTCAATGAGTTTTTTTATAGTAAAAAACTTGGTTATGGAGGCATCAGAAAGAAAATTCTCCATCAGCTTTTGAAAGAAATATTAAGATTTTCCTATCTCCTGTTTTCTACCTACCCTTTTCTAGCTGTGTGAAGTGTGGGAAAACACTCTGCCACACACACATTTTAACAAAGCAACTGAAGTGTTTTTCAGATTAAGCTTTTAACACAGAAGACCTGTGGAAAGACATTCCACCATTTTACCTCCCTATTGGTAGTTTTCCTGCTTTTTCCAGTAGAAGACAAGATAAAACACAGTAAAGGAAGCCTTGGAAACTGAAAAAGCTTAAAAAAACCAAACCCCAAAGTACACAAACAACCTCTAAAAAACTCAGAAAAAAACAACCAACAAACAAAACAAAAACATAAAACAACCCAAACTGAAGGTAGTGCTCAGGTGAAAGTATGTATTATTTTTGGAGTAGTACTGCTGAGAGGTGGAGAGAGAAGCCCTAATCCTCACCACCTTCTCTCATTCTTCATCCCATGAGCATGTCTTTGAAGTCCCAAACCATGCAACTGCCCAAAAAGGGGGGGGGGGGGGGGGGCGGGGG
>VWZY01009341.1:136381-163596 GCA_013399075.1 Chloroceryle aenea
GTGAGGAAAGAGGGAAAGCAAGAAAGAAAGCCAGTCACATGTTCCCACAGCTGAGAATGAATAAATAGAAGGCCAGTTATTGAACATTATTCTATTTAATCAAATTGTTTCCATCTCACTTGCAGCCACACACTCTCTGCACCCAGCCCAGTAAAGCCATGCTTCACAAAAAGTGCATCTTTGCATGGGTTTCCATCTCTCAGTGTTCCCTTTCCTTGCCAAACCTGAATGAAGACTTTCGGATGGGAAAGCTAAAACCAGCGCTGCCTAGCAACAGCCAGGGACTTTCCACAGCAGCCTCTCCTCATCCTCCCCCTGGAGACCTCCACATCACAAGCCAGCCATGAGATGCAGCAGCTCATTAACTCCTATTTACATAGATACAAGGCAGAGCTGAAATAACATTTTTTTGGCCCCATGGCTTGCAGTAGCCTAAAGCCAGATGGAATGGTCTATAAGAAAAGTGACACATTCAGTCTAGTAACCCTGAGATTAATCCTAACTATGAGCCCAATCTGGAAGTGCACTTTTATTTCCTCAAGTTATTTTTTGGGAGCTGTGACAAGGAGAAGATCAGAGATTTGCCAAAGGTCATAGAAAATGTTAGCAGCAGAGCTAAGAATAAACCATAGGGTTTGGTTTCTGAGACTCTTTCTTCCACCTGCAGAAAAGGAAATGAAAGAAAGAGGCAGCATCTGTGCTTGGCCTCCGTATTTCAATTAAAAAGTCCCTCCTGTTGGTCTCTGACAGAACTGCTGGCATAACAGCTGAAACCTACAGCTTGGGAGCACTATTATTTGCACAAAGGAAAATTTATGATCTGCTGTGGCTTGTACTTAAAAGGAGAAAATGATATGACTGAGGAAATGTGGAAAGTCTTTGAGGGCAGGAAAGAAATGCCTCACTTTAAAAGATAAGGCTGATTTTGAACATTTTAGGGTTAAACTTCCAGACAAATGCAGAATCAGTTCAGCCTAAGAACCCTCCAACCAACCTCACTTTCTATTATACAGACACTGTCTGCTCATAACCCAGCAACCCTTTCTGTCCTGGACCTTGATTCAAAAGAAAGCTGAAGGGAGTGGAAATGATTGCTTAGAGGGTTACATGTTTGCTGAATGACATGCAGTAATGAAACCCTGAACTGGTACAAGTGGCTTTGCTACACATCACTGTCACATCAAAATACCACTGTCATATTTAAAACTCAGGGTAAGAGCAGAGCTGAATCACCACCCCCGCTTCTCTCAGAGCAAAGCTCTTTAGCCCAGCTCTGCTTCAGGAGACATCTCCAGTTAGGCAGCAGTGCTCCAAACCCTCTAACAGCAACTTGAGTAGTTCTGACCTAACAGTAACAGGTGCACGCATGTATTTGCTTATGTGTGCAAGCTACTGTAGCCAGAACTATTGTATACAAACTGCAATATATGTTAACAAACAAAATATAGGTATTCTTAATGCAAGATCATTGTAGGAATAGTGAAATCCTCAAGAAGGATGAATTCACGTCAAACTTTAGGCAGTGAACTAATTCATGAAGTTCAAAAATAAATATTTAAAACTCAGGCAGTGAAGAGTTTAAAGGCAGGCATCACAGCTTATTTTTCCAATATTTAAGAGCCTATTCAATCTCTTAAATCAATGTGCAATGCAAAATATCAGAGAGTGTAATAATAAACATCTTTCATCTTACATCAGCTCTTTATATGCACATTTATGTTTTAGAATGGTTTCATTTTCACTACCTCCATAGGACAATGTAGCAGCTCTTCACTACTGGGGGAGGGGTGTTAATTACTTTTCTTATTTAATTTTATTTTCTGATTATAGTTTTAAACCTACAGACCCATCTAGAGTAGGATGCAGTTTAACTATTGTCATTTTTTTCAAACCAGTTTAGTCTCTTTCATGTAAGGGAGCACAGGAACTCAGTTCAACTTAACTGGTCATTTACTTTGCAATACATCAGCACACTTCATCAAATGATAAATACTGATATACAGTCAGCTTGTTATGACTTAATGTTGCAAGGATTTTCACTTGTTTAACGAAAAAGATTTCAAAATTTACAGAAGGCCAGATTTTCAGAAGGACATGAAAGAGGACAGAAGTATGCCTTTTGCTAGTTTTGCTGAGAGCCATCCTCAGAAGGCCTGGTGCACTCTAACTGAAGGCACGGTGTCTGTCACTTGTTGACATCTTAAAGCTCTGGACAGGATGCAAATTTTTAAGCAGACCAAATTTTAAGAAAAAGTCTCCTCAGATCCCTAACTCATTTTACTTCCATGGTCTTAATTCTACCAGCCTGTTTCCCAGTTGTCCAGTCTTCAAGGAACAAGACAACAGACTGAGCTTGAATGCCTATCACAGAAAATTAATACAGAAACAGACTGATAATGTTGCTTTCTGTTAGAAAAAGAACAAAAAGAAGAAATATTACAATGCGAGGAGAAACTGCACTCCAAGTCATAGCAAAAGGGTGATGCGAAGGGAGAAGCTATTCCCAGTGATGCAATATCCATAGAGAAAAAAATAACAGCAAAGCAGTGAAGCAGCTGCATAGCCCAAGAAGCAGAGGACTGAACAGCCCCCAACTAGATGATTCTCATGACAGCAAGGTGAAGCAGACACTAGTGCAGAGGCCACTCATATGTAGGCTCCAGCCTAATGCTATTCGTGGTGTACACCCTGAGCTGTCCATAGGAATACGACCCACAGGGGCAAGGGGCCACCTGACCTCCTTCCCTACCAGCTCCCAGCACCAGGTTTGAGCCAGGAGAAGCAGCCTTCACCACCAGCCAGCTGCTGAACAAAGCCTGTCCCCTGCTGCACCATTGCCCAGGCGAGGAGAGCGTGCAGAGGGATAAGGCGCAGGGCAGGGGCGCAGCTGCAGTGCAGTGGGCAGATGAGGTCAGGGCGCTGCACAAAGTGGCTATTGTGCAGCACTCTGCGGCTGCAGGCTTCTGCCTGACCAAATCCCACCTCTGTCCCACCGGGTGGGCAGCTTGGAGGGATGCAGAGCTCACAAGAGGCTCACAGCTACTAGCCACCAGACAGCAGGGAGACACACATGCAGGTGAACCAGCAGAAACCTTACACTACTGGTGAAGCAGAGGATTTCAGCGGAGTGCTTTTTAAAGCACAGGCTGAAATAAAGGATGGGGATCAGCTACCCCTAAAAGCGGCACTCCCACAAGATGGTCATGAAACCCCCAAAAGGTGAAGCTTTCGGTGCCTCCCCGACGCTGCAGCCCTGTACCCTCTGCTTTTGCAGACATCTCCCAGCCGGGCAAGCAGTGCTCTGTACCCATGTGGCAGGGTGCAAGGGAGCCAGGACACGGCTTCTGTCCTTTCATTAACATGGTGATGGGTACCCTGCAAGGGGCAAAACCGGGGTCTTCGCTCCTGATAGGTTTAGGAGGATAACAAGCAAAAAAACTTTTTAAGCTATTTTGTAGGTTGATTTTGAACTGTTTTGTTTTTTTTTAATTCCTTGGCACCAAGCAGTGCTGCTAGGGCATGGGCAACACCTCTCAGCTATGCAGTAAAAAAAATGTAAGGAAGGTCACAGGCTCCTCCTTACTGCTGTAAGGCTGAAGCAACTCCAGCTGACCTTACTCCCCTAGCCAGGCTCAGGCTCTCAGGCACACGTGCTTTAATGAGCAGAGGGAGCTAGGCCTTCCTAGCTGTCACCAAAGGGTACTCTGCATTTGCATCGCCAGGGATGTCCCATGACAGGGGAGCACCCACTGTCTGGGCCCAGGGGTGCAAGGCTGCTACCCACCACAGCCACGTGCGAGACACTGACACGAGCTTCCTGCCCAGTCCCAGCAGCAGCACAGCACCAGGAAGGCTGTATTTCAGCCATGGCTTTAAATCACAATTATCATCTGTCACAGCCTGCAGACAGCTCCACCAGAAGTTAAACAGCTTCACAGGACTTGAAAATACAGGCTAATTCAAGTGGTTTGGCCAACAGTCCCCATCTACAAACACACGCCCCAGAATCCAAAGACTGTAAGATGTGGTGATACTGTGGAATATCCTAAAAAGCCTCTGAACTCTTTAAAAGTTATTTCTATCTCATATTCAGCTGAGTTAGTCAATGCCTTTTTTTTTTTCCAACATTCATTCTCAATCTACCTGAAACCATTTCAATATGTCAACACATTTGTTTCTCAACACTGTTATAAATGGCCCCCATCTCTATCAGACAGGGGAGTCCCAGCTTTCCAGGTAGCACCTCTGCCAGCAAGTACCATGAATCCACAGCCTCCATATAGTGCAAAGACTGATTGCTTAGCACTTCTGGGCAGGGTAGTAGAGGGAACAGTGATTACTAGATGATAATTGAGAATAAATTCAAATTTAAAAAAAAGGACAAAAAAACAGACGAGTCCCTTCAAAAGTGCGCTGCAGGGACTTGCCTGGGTTCACAGACTCAGCAAACCACGGACCATGAAAACCACAACAAAATAACTTTTGTGGTCACCAAAATCCCCTCCAACATGGTGTCATTAGCCACCTCATTTTATGCACTACTGGGAGGGGCTCAGCTGTCACTGCTGAGAAGAAACAGGCAAGAGTTTACAGCAAATACAAAATGGCCTGGAACCACAGGTAACTTAAGGCAGAACAGCAAGTCAATCCCACAACTGTTCGCTCTCCCAAGTACAAGCCAGTTGCATCTCAATCCAGAAAGATGAGCAGGTGATCATCACAGAGCAGCACCCAGCTGCTGGGCCTGGTCAATGCTCAGCAGAATTGTGGTCAATGCTACAGAAAAATGTGAGCTGAAGCCTGGCCAGCAAGGTCTGCCACCTGACAGAGCATGTGAGTTCCCACTACTCCCAAGGCCCATCAAGCAGAGAAAACTATTCAAATTACAAGCTGCTTTTTGAAGTTCTCCCAAATATCACACTAGAGCCACAGTTATTGCAAATACAGTTACCTAATTACACCACAGTAGTAGTCTAAGCAGACAGACTCTGCCTGTCTGTAGGCAGCTCTGGTTTTCTTCTACTCCTCTGTGGCCTACAATCACTAAATATGCTCTGGATCTGTATAGAAGCACTGCCCCCCTCCCTCCCCTCCACCCCAAGCACAGAGATAAATTGGCCAGACTTGCCCTGGCACTTTTACCACTAGCCCTTTGATTTGAATTTGGGGATAGAGGAAGTGAACACTCTGTATGGAGCATCTCTGGAACAGCAGCCACTTCCCCTGCTGGTCTGGCAGAGCCTGAGTCTGCTGATCTGCAGGGTACATCAGATGGCTCATCTATTCACTCCTCGCCAATCCCAAATCCCTTGATGAGTTTTCTTTTGAGTCCTGAAAAAAGTGTAAATCTCTACTTGCAGGAAACAGACCTGACCAAAAAAAATCCAGCACCTGTGGAGTAACAAAGTATAAAGAAGGGGCAGGATTCACTAATTCTCTATCACTCATCTGCACATGGCAAAGTTGCCAAAGTTCAAATGTTGGGCTTGCCCCTCCTGCTCAGTAGAGTCTGGAAAGAGAGGAAGGGTGCAAAGGGATGGTGTGTGTCTACTTTCATAGCTGGCAAGCATGGTAGCAGCTCCTGAGAAGAAAAAAAAAAATAAATATTGCTTACAAGGTTTTAATTCAGGGCTGCCAATGTGACTGCTTCCTCCCTTCATTCCCGGCCTTGGCTCCAAAACTGTCCACAGGGAACGTCCAGTCTAGTATAACATAGCATCTGATGTCTTTATAGTTTGTCTCCCTTCTGCAGTTCCAGCTTACAACTGTTAACTGAAGCCTTGGCTCACATGCAACTCCAAAGCCTTCCCTCCCCACAGACTTCTGTCACAGGTAGATCTAGGGCAGAAGACACTGCCTCCTATGCTTCACACCATTCCCCTCAGTGCTGCTGCAACACATAGGAGAGATGGTAGTGCTGGGAGTTTGAAAGACACAGCCCCAGATACTTCCTCTATTTGCTGTTTAAACATTGTCCCCAAGCACACCAAGAAGGGGTTAAGACACTAGAACAAGTCAGGCAATAGAGTAAACAGTTTCCTGCAAGCAGGGAGACACAGAGAGGGCTCTGAAAGTCACACAGCTGTATACCCTGGGAAAGAAGAAAAAAAAATTACAGTTGAAGTCAGTGAAAGGTAGAAAATCTGGTCAGCTGTGACATTACAGGGACATGAAGAGGGAGAGAATCCATAGATGGCTGCTACAAACCCAAAGGACACAGGCACTACCAGAGCACATGCCAGATTACCATTACACCATCCTTAGCTAACTGGAAAAACTGTAAGACTCTGAAGGCTCAGTGTAAGCCACAGAGCCTCAAGTACACGATCCAGAAAGAGAACAGCTTAGGCTGGAACAGCTTAGGCTTTTGGGACATCAGGTTTCCAGAAGAGCCTGCATGCTTGCAGAGGTTCACCCCAGCATAGGAAAGGATAGCTGTATGCATAGAAGATTAAAAAAACCAAACAAAACAAAAACAATTAAAAACAAACAAACAAAAAACCCAAAAAATAAAAAAAAATCAGCAAAAACCAAAAACAAAACAACAACAACAAAAACACCCAACAACAACACAGGAATAACCAACAAAACCACCCAAACAAAACAAACACTGGAACAGGCTGCCCAGCTCAAAGTTTTTTCAGGCTTAGATTTTTAAGTCAATTTTTTCATGAATTTGAGTTAATCTGAATGTTTTAGATGCTCATATCAAGCATTTATGTTTAAAGGGATAAATTCTTGGCCCTGAATGCCCGTTGGTCGGGCCAAAAATCTGCCCTAAAGAATATAGTTAGCACAGGGGACTTTTCAGGAGGTGTAAAATCCACACTGTATCCATCTATTCCAACACAGCAAGCATCCATTGAAGGTCAATGGCTTTGTCTGGGGAGAATCTGGAATATGCAGCTTTTCAGCACATACTGGCACGCAGGAAGTTCTACCTCAATACATTAAAAACTGTGAGGGTGACAGAGCACTGGAACAGGCTGCCCAGGGAGGTTGTGAAGTCTCCTCTAGATACTTAAAAAACCTTCCTGGATCTGTTCCTGTGTGGTCCAGCCTGGGTAATCCTGCTCTGGCAGGAGGGTTGGACTCAATCTCCAGAGGTCCCCTCCTGCCCCTACCATTAGAGCTGTTCTTAGGTGCAGCTTCTCAAGAATAGGGCAACATGGGTACATGCTATATGCTAACGGAGAAAAAATCCTTTCCTCATGGAAGGCAGCCATGGCCTGTTCTTCACAAGAGAACCCTCAAAAGGCGGCTGTGAATCACCCCCCATCCTCTCTCTAGCAGAGCGTAAAGGACATTACCCTGCAGAAACCCTTGTCTTGGATTCAGCTGGTGCTGCTGGGAGCACTCAAAGGCAACTTTAAGCCGAACACACATAAGATCACACCTTCAGACAACCACCTGGATTTGTGAACAATGGAGAAAATTTGTAAAAACCTAATGCAGGCTGACTGCATAAACAGCTCCAAGCCTGTTGCAAACAAGCAAACTTCCTGAGCCATTTGGCTTGCTCCGGCTCCACAGGATCTGAATACAGAGCACAGACTCCTGCTCCTTCTCCTCCCAAGACACACACATGTAATGCCTGCACAGGCCCACGATGTATTTCACCATCATCTTCCACATGACTGTGCCCATTCGTCAGATCCCATTTGTTTGCACAAACACACGGAAATAATTCTACACAAACAAGTACTATATTAGAAATGACAGTCCAGAATACAATTAACAAACCAGAGACACCATTTTGTCTGCAGAGACACATCCATGGAGAAGGAATACTAGAGTATCAATACCTACAGAGAGAAACCATGATGTAAACTTTAGTGTTCCCACATTCCCCACCCTACCATTTACTTGTTCCTGCTCCTCCACCCCTTTAAACCTCACACACACCTTAGCAACACAGTAACATGCTGAAGTGGCTAGCTAATATGATAAAAGCCATTTACTCCAGGGAGCTAATCCGTTTATGCAGCACATAAGCAACCACTGCACTGGCAGAATGTTCTCCCATGCCCACATGCAGCAGTACCTGCCCACACCTGCCTTGCAGAACAATGCTACACAGCACATGGAGCCTGGGGTGGCTGCTGGTTGAAGCTCAGAGCTTGTGATGGGACTTGACCTCTCAACTTTGAAAGGGCTGGCCTAGGCCTATACCCATGCAAACAGTTTGCAAGGATTACAGAGAAGCTGGTACCTCCTGCCTGATGCTTTCTCCTTCCTCTTAAACAGGTATATGGTTCCCTTCAAAGCTGGTGATCAGCACTCATGGATTCTGATACCCTGGTGCATTCCCTTTGTTCACATTCTAGTGGCTGTACATTGCTCAAGATGGCACGGAAGCAGGTCCAGGGAAGCCTGCTCAGCGTGAGAAGCAATGCAACCACAATTCGACCAACAGTACTTTTCTCCAGACAGTTCAATGCACTGAGCTGCAGCATCTCCCCTTGTCCGTGGGTGCCAGGACAGGATAAACATTACTCGTGCCAACTTTCTAAATCTCCTGTAAGCAAGAGCAGTGATGTGCCAGCTCAAAGCCAGAAGCAGGCCACTACCCTTCTAAACAGGTGTTTGCAGAGTACATCAACCCTTAGAGCTGTGCATGAAGAACCATCTGGAGAACTGTGTATGCCACTCCATTGTCTGAACCAAGATCCACTTTTTAAACAGTTAGAAATAAACCTTCAACTGAATAGCCTGCAAGATCCATATCAGAGCCTGTATAACACATGCCAGTGCTCATAACATATGCAAATTTAACAAAAATCATTTCAGTGTTTCCTTTTTTCAGTTCAGGATTTTGGTCTGTTTTATGCTTCTGAAACAACCATGTCCTACGACCAAGAGGGCTCATTCATCCACCACACTGGAGAAGGGCAAAAGTTCAGTTCATCGTATTAAAAGAAGAAAGAGCAGAGTACAGAGACAGACTTGAATGTCTCAAGGCCAAGTTCATTAAGATCCTCTGTGCAGAGAAAGGTTGATAATAAAATCAAAAAAACCCCGTTTATACCACATTTATATGAATAGTTTTGAGGGTGATTTGAATATTTGCATCTGGAAAGCAGATGACCCTCTCTCAATTCAGTATGGCTTTACACAGTGGACCAAGAACACAGGCAAGTCTCAGTTGCAGCAGTAGTTACTGCTACTTGCTACTTCTAACCCTACCAGCAGCCACATCATGAGATAGCAATCTGACTATTTTCTCAGCTTCTTGTGGTTTACCGTTTCACTCCTCTCTAGGGTCTTTACACAGGCTGTTTAGCATAACTGCCCATAGTAAAAGTCTGTAAAATGGAGACTGGAAGAATCAGCACGTCAAAAATGCCTTTCACACTTGTTGTAGCAGTCAGACTTGAAAAGAACATTAGGTGTATGATGAAAGAAGAAACAAGAATACTAAAAAGATGACCTACTAGAAGTCTCTGCTGCTCAGAAAACATTTTCCAAGAGCAGCAGTTCCACTGCTCATAATCACACACATTCCTCTAACACCACCTAGAAACTAGCAGATGATGGAAATTGTATCAAGTTGAAAACAAGGTAGGAGCTTGATTTGATAGCACACCAAATTCAGACTATGATGAGAATACACATACCATGAACTCACTGTGCTCTTTTCAGGGCTTTGAATCACCACAGCTTAGGTCTACTTTAAGGCATGCTTCATGTACAGTCTTATCATTTAGCCAGGTACACCATGTTCTTGTGTGAGGCTTGTCTCTCTCTTTCCCACACATACAGCAAACAATAGTGGCAACAGACTGAACAAAACCAGGTCATTCCCCGACCTATGGCAGTTTCCCCATCTACAAACCACATCACCTGTAATGTAACAAGTAACAGGTTTACAGCAATAATAAAACAAGACAGCTGACTGGCTCCATTTTAAGGATATTTCTGCATATACTAGGAACTGCACAGATCCAGTAGCTTTGCAAATTGGAAAGTTATTTGTTAAACTGTTCCTTACTCTTAATCATCTTATGCCCACATACAATCATGCCAGAGCCCACAGGAGTGTCTGATGAGCTTCTGAAGCAATATGCAAGATAGGGAGTTCCACAGGTAGGCAAAACATTTAACTACGGCGTCAGAACTAAGCATGCTTACAATAAGACTGCAAAGTCACTTCCAAAGCAATTTGAGGTTTCAACCTATTTTCTTCCATAATCAAATGCAAGAAAGTGAAATTATAGCTTGCAAGGATATGCCAAGATTTTAAAACACAAGCACATTTTTAGAATTAAAAAATACAATCTGCCCTAGCATAGACATGACCACAGACTTCTCATTTACATTAAGTTCCCAACACACTAGAAGATCCTCAGTTTTGCAAGTTCATTGCTCTGGAAATTGCTTTGCATGAGCAGTCCAAAAGGAGATTGAAAAGATTTTTTTCAGTGAGGAAAGACAGCAAACTTAATAGTGTTTCTCTTATATGTCTTCATTTACCTGTGGCCCCCAGGACACCTATGAACTTTTGAAACCATAAACTGAGGAAAAATAGCAATTATATGCTCTGGGCTTGGAAAGTGAGGGTTCATGTCTATAAATGTTTATAAATATATAAAGGGTGAGTGCCAGGAGGATGGAGCCAGGCTCTTCTCAGTGATGCCTGATGATAGGAGAAGGGGTAATGGGTGGAAGCTGAGGCATAGGAAGTTTCACAGAAACATAAGGAGAAATTTTTTCACAGTGAGGGTGACGGACACTGGAACAGGCTGCCCAGGTGTGTTCTGGAGTCTCCCTCTCTGGAGATGTTCAAGACCCACCTGGATGTGTTCCTGTGTGACCTAGTGTAGGTGATCCTGCTCTGGCAGGGGGGTTGGACTGGATGAGCTTTTGAGGTCCCTTCCAGCCCTTAACATTCTATGATCTCTGACTTACTGGTCATCACGTTCTCAAAACCGATTGCAGCTCAAGAATCATGTATCTGGGACCACAGGTCTGAAGAAGGGCAGGGAGTTTCAGAAGTGAGATTGCTCTGGTTTAACTCGGTTTCCATCTACATGAGAAGTAGATGCCTCTGCCGAGTGCCTCCTCCTGTGAGATGAGCTGTGGACCAATGCCCAAAACTGCCATTGACATCAACAGTCTGAAAGAAAGCACAAGCAGAGCCCAGCAGTGCGGTTCTCATGTGAGCCAACAATGGAGAGGTTATTCAGAGCTAGAGCAGAAAATCAGAGCTAAACCCCGGCCCATGCCAAGGACAGCTGTGTTGTTGACAGCCAAGCTGGCTATTCCACCACACCAAAGCTTGTCTTAAAAACAGTATTGCTTAGAGTGTTTACTCTAGTCACGGGCTTGGCCTTAAAAGCCCAGCCAGCTTCTGCCTATTGAATGGTAATGGCTGCTGTATTTTCAAGCCTTAGACACGCTCTGTGACAAGCTGCTTGCTTTCAGTCTGCAGTGGCAAAACTGGCACACAAACGCCCAACTTTATTAGTTAATTTGCACCATCGCATGACTGCCCTGTTCCTGCTGTTTTAAAACCAAACTACCACCCCCCTCCTTCTTTCTCACAAGCAGCACCCCGTGGGGAGACTGCGGGGTGCAAAGCACACCTGTGACACCTCTAACACCTGTGCCAAGCTATGCTGCATGAGGAAGCTGTCCCAGTTTAGAGATATGGGGCTAAGCAGTGTCAATGAAAAGCAAAGAGAAAAGTTCTTGCTTTCCATTCCTTGCTACCATCACTTCTTTGTAGTGCTTTTAACAAGTCTCTTACCATATGATTTTTAAGCAGTACCAGCCCCTGTTATCTTGAGGGTGCTGACTTCTAAGACACAAGTCACTTGTGTAAGTGCTTAAACTGGGAACTCAACACTTAGTGTCAGGTCAAGAGCAAAAGAAAAAGCCTAATGTGTCTCTTCTGCTCACTTCAGTTTCTTAAACTATACAGTAAAGTCAGGAAAAAAAACAGACAACTGCCACCACCATCAAATGCTCTCTGAACTACATGAGTAATAACCAGCTTGGTTCTAAATAGCCATTTACTCTCTCCAGACTCCTTAAGCTCACCTCACTGATCCTCCAAAGTAGTAAAATGTAAGGCTTTCACCTTTTCAGAGGTTGCCACCATAAGCAAAAGATGTAACTTAACACGCCTGAAGAGAGATCTATTCATCCACAGACCAAATACAACATGGGCAGTGACAGCATATGGTGAAGCCTCCTGCAAACTCCTTTTCTCCCCAGGCAACGATGAGATATTTGTATCACAATGAGCCACATGCTGAGGGAGGAGTGGGAATGGAGAGGTATGTGGCCAACTTGACAGCCACACTGGGACCCAACCCAGGCAGCTCTTCTAGTCCAGACACACCAAGGCTGGGGGAGGTGAGGACAATCCTATTCCTGAGGAAAGCATTGCAGAGAAGGTCCTGACCTTCATTTCCAAACGACATCTACTAACTGGTTTACTAGAAAGTATAAGCAGGTTGCAGCAAAACTTCTTAGTCTGCCAGGCCCTCGAGGCTACTTGGGATGAATTCCGAGAGTGGGAAAGAGAACGTGCCAGCATTATCCTTCTGTACTGTACTGTGTCAAAACAAGAAACAAAGCATCTTTTGGAAAAACAACTTCAAAAAGGACCTGTAACAGCCAACACACAAGAGACAGAACAGGGATATGCTGCAGGATAGCTACCCTTGGGTATCCAACCCAGAACCCACTCTGTGATTGTCATTCTTCACAGCTGCAATTACATTTTAACCAGTTGTTATGTTACTGCAGTTAGGACCTCCAGGTTTTGACGAGTAATGTTTTGTGTAGCCTGCTGGCAGCCCACCACAAACCACTGCCAATAGATACGAGGCCTTTTCTTCTGCTAGTTCAGTAGGAATTATTCTCTGTGGTGCTTTGAGAGAAAAATGCTAGAGGTCAAGACCCCAACCTTATCCATTCAATGTGCAGAGATTCTGGCAGTCACTTTCACAGGGGAATGCCTCCGCCCCCCGTATTTGTTCCCTCCAGAACTATGCACCCAGAGTCACACCAAGAGTTCACACAGTATCACCAGCACTGCTCACGACTTCTCCTTAAGTCATATCCCAAGGACACATGCCAATGTTGCCCATATACCCACCATTTGATCTCCTCTCTCTGGTCTGCAGCCAAAGAATCAGCTTTAGTCTAATACCTTCTTACACCAAGCTTCAGATCTTCGAACAACAGGGTTCGGAAGGTAGCCAACAAGCCTGCCAATCTACATGATAAGCTGTTGGCTTTAACCTCAGACTCGTAATTTACTGCCACTGGTGCCAGGTAATATTATTGTCCCTTTGGGAATCTCAATACAACAAAATTACTCTCTCTAGCTCTGTCTCCACCTAGTCTCACCATTCTCTTCCCCTTCCTATCCCACAGATCTCTCGTCTTCAATGCACACTCTCCTAAACTTCATACTGATTTCCTCCTTTCTCCTCAACCATCCTCTCTGGTGCACTCCACTCTGACCAGCCTAATCCCCTCTCTTTTCAATGATCCAAAGCAGCAGTCAAGGCATCAGGTTTCAGATGTTTCAGCAGATCTTGTAGCTACTGGCTCAGGCTTGGAGACAACCTAGATAGCTCTTAGGTCTCCTGGTAGTCCAAATAGCTATATTCATGAATATGCGGGCTCCCAGGAAAAGAAGCCAAAGTTACATGGTCAGATACCCAGAGTAAGAAGATAAAATATTTCCAGACAGAAGTATTTATATAGTGGCTCACTTGTCCATCTCCCCCTTGAACTGTTGCCCTTTTGCATGCATTAGAAAAGCAGACAAAATGCACTCAGGCAAAACAAGGAAGGGAGGACTTAAGGAAGAAGAGCAGAAGTGTTTGGCTCTAGGAATGGAGAAGCTACTGATACGCTGTTCTAGTGCAGACAGTGGTGGAAGGCAATCATCCAAGGAGATGCATGATAAGAATGAAAGTCTGCTAGCAGCACACTTGAAGGGTGAAGACAGTATCACCAGATGTGATGGAGCAGGACAGAACTGGAGGGGACTTGCACAGAGATTAGTTCTGTATTTCAGAATACAGAGAGAGCCTAACAGAGGCCCACAAACATGGTTAAGGAACTGGAACATCTCTCCTAGGGGAGGCTGAGAGCTGGAACTAGTCAGCCTGGAGAAGAGAAGGCTCAGGTAGGATCTTAATATTGCGTACAAATACGTGAAAGGAGGACAGAGCCTGTTGCTTTTCAGTAATAGCTAGTGCTGGGAACAGGGGCAAAGGGTGCAAACTGAAACACAGTTCTCTCTGAATATCAGGAAACACTTATTATGAGGGTGACCAAGCACAGGTAGCCCAGGGCAGGTCTCTGTCCTTGGTGATATTTCAAAAGCCATCTAGACACTGGCCTAGGCAATCGGCTCCAGGCGACCCTGCCTGAGCAGAGAAGCTGTAACAAGATGACCTCCAGAGGCCCCTTCCAACCTCAACCATTCTGTGAGAATGATCTAACCTTGCTCATGCTGATGGATGCTGAAAGCTTCAGAATAGCACTAGATTATTCTACCTGCCTTGCCCTTGTCATTTACAATCTGGCATCATGACAGCAGGTGAGCCTTACCATCAGTGAGGTGAGGACAGTCAATTCACTTGCCTTCTTCAGGAAAGAATACAAAACCTTTACTCTTTCTAGGAAACAGCTAGGCCAAGTTCTACATGGGTTCCTGCTCTCTTATGCTCTGATTCATCCAGCCCTAGCAGCGCACGGGCATTACTATTACAGCATGTTTTTGCATGGATTAGATAACCATCCAGGGAACACTCAGCAGGCACAGAGAACAGGCTATTTGCTGCCCAGCAGAGACATAATCACCTCCTCAGGGCAGGGTGAGTGTCTGTCTCTACCTCCCAGACAGCATCCTTCTTTCCCACCCTCCCTCTCTCTGCCACTATCAGACTACAAATGCCTTAATCAGCAAATGAGACATTGGCTTGGTGGCACTATGCCAAAGAGTCTTTATAACAGACATCAAAACAGAAGAGAACATCATCTCAACTGTTCCAACAGCACACCGAACAAAACACCTCTATCATGCCCAACTCATGTGGTATGTGTCTAGAGTCCCAGACCCTTCTGCCACAGAACTAAAACTTTGCAGGCAAGTAGTCTGGACAATCTAATCAATCATTTTCAGCCCCAAACTTTCTCATGCTAGGATTGCCTTGCAGCAGCCAGGCATAGCATTTGTTTTGCTGGCTACTTCAGTGCCAAATGCTGGCAGGGGTGAGATAGACAGAGGCTTCTGTGCTTGCAGGAACAGCTGCTGCAGAATATTTCTGGTGCTGAGAAAATAAAAGCAAAATTGCAGAAGGTTACCAGAAGCAGGATTTCTCATTCTGTAATGGTGCAATCTGCTTCTGCAATAGTTTCCTTACATTGCTTCAACAAGCACCCTACTGCACCCAGGGACAAAGAACTGCTTACAGCCCAGCAGTTACATGTGGGAGAGACAAGCTCTGGCACTTGCCCCCTTAGGAAATGGTGTAAGCCATAATGCTAAGCACAGGCCCCTGATTTCTGCTCAGTCACTCTCAAGAGCACAGCTCAGGGCAGAGGCAGTGATGAAACTACCACCAGCAGTGGGTTTCCCAGCACCTTGTCAGCACTTAGGCAAGCTCAGACAGGCAAACAGATGATAACAATTTTCAGGAACTGACAAGGCCTGGATTCACATGGGAGGCTCAGAGGTGAAAAGGACTCTCAAGCTCACACATTCTCTATCTGGAAGCTATTTGTCAAGTCCGAGAGAGACTGGCAGGGGCAAAGCCCAGCTGTGCTAAGGGTATGGAAATCTCACCCTGGAGCCATTAGCAGCCCAAAGCCCAGACCCCAGTGTACCAGAGGTCACACACTGGACCTTGGTCACATGCAGCAATCAGTATCACTCTAAAGAAAACTCCCAGTGCTGATTACCCTACCAGGCCCTGCCCAAACAAAATGCCAGTATTAAAATACCCAGCAGAAGGACTGTTCGGCTTGATATTACATAGCTAATTCCAGATCAGGGGGCTCACACTGTACCCAGGCCACTTTCAGTGTTAGACCAAGACAAAATTCCACTTACCCATCGTGTACTGAAACTGCTCCCCCACCAAAAGGGAGCAGTGTCTGCAGTGCGAAAGCCAAACAGCAGCACAGGATGTGTTTTTCTCTTCTGTGCCAGTCTTTCATCCTAGCATCTCAATGTATTTTAAATAACGCATTAATCCTCTATAAGACACCGACAGTGATATTGTCTGCTCATACGTGGCAGAAAGGCTTCTCAACTCGATCAGAACTACCTAGTGACTTGGTAGCATAACTAGAAATGTACTCATGTACCCAAACTCTTTGCCTCATACTTTAAAATGATGCTTTCCTTACCAGCCACCTACCCACACATAAACGAGTACCAATGGGATTGCTCATCATGCCAACCCAAAGCTGCTCTCCTCCAGAAGAGATCTCTTATGAGCTCTCTGTGCACATGCTACACTGAATTCACAAGCTGCTGAAAGTAGATTTCAAAGGAGCTCTAGGCAGACCCACTAAACAGCACAGGAGGATGGACTCTCTCTACTTCCTCTCTGTTTACACCATGTTCCTAGACCAATTAATCTCATCCCATGGTAACAAGTTCAGCAGCTCCAAGGAGTCTCTCTGACACCCTGGACTTTTATACCTCACCTGACCCTCACAACCCTGGTGCCTTCACCTGGAGCCATCAAAGGATGTCCCTCTCTCTTTGACCTTGTGCTCTCAGCATTGACCATAAAACGTATCTACTGAAGCCAACATTGTGGCAACAGCCACAGTCTTTCTAGGACACGCACAACCTTTGTCAAATAGCAAGTAGCTGGCAGCAAGGGCCTGCATTTAATGACACTGCTGTCCAAGGGCTATGATCAAGGAGTGCTTGGGAGAGGGAATTCACTGTAGAAACACGGATTTCTGTACAAGCCAGGTTATTTCTGCCCATTTAGGGCAAAGAAAGGAAGAAGTCTTCTGAGCTAATTTTCTAGACTTTTGAGGAGTGAAGAAAGGTATGCATTGAATTTCCCTCAGCCACAACAGGGAAGAGGCTGGGTGGCCAGCTGACCAGATAGATAGGGTGGAAAATACTCCCACCAACTGTCTAAACTCATGGCTGGGGCACAAAAGGGCAGAATCACACTGCCTTGTGAAGCTGGAAAAGCACAGCCTGGCACCTAACCAGAACAGGACTCTCTAAACCTGCTCCAATGTAGCATTTCCTGCTAAGGCAGGTTAAACTGAAAGGCCCAGATGGAGATTTCCATTTATCCACAAGGCCATGGAGGTAGAAGCATAGCAATTCCTTAACCCCTTAAAAGCACTCAGATTGACCCCAACCCAATTGTCTCTCCCAAATTTGCTCCCCTTCCTTACAAAAAAGGCAGAAAACCACCGGAACTTAAGACAACATTTAGATGCCACATGCCACTGATGCATGGCCTTCCTGCAATAGCTGCTTTGTCTGTTCAAGTCTTAGAGAAGCTTAAGCATCCCAACACAGAGCTGTTCTACACCACAATTTTCCATCATTATCAAAAGCAAAGCACTTGGTACCTCTTCATCTATCCCTGAGTAACCTATAGCACATCATGCATACAAAAGTGTTGTCTTGTCTCAGAACACACTTGCTTCTGGCACAATTTAATCTTTCCAGATACTCTCTGTCATCTGTCAGCTCCACAAAGCTGCAGGAATGGGAAGTAAAGCTCAAGGACAAGAGTGAAAACCACATCTGCTGCTCAAAAAACATTTCTATCTGATCAAGCTTTTCTGCTGTACTTTCATGGGCAAGCACAAGATAGTAAGGATAATAATCACAAAATAAGAATAACCTCATGTTCAGAGCCCAAATGAAGCCTTAAAATAGCAAGTTTAACATGATCATTCCTCATTTCCATTGTTTACCCAACAAAAAAAAAAAAAAAAACATGATGCCAAGTGCTGGCCAGGTGGGTAACAGGCATTTTTTGGGAGATAGAAATCTGACAAACACACACTATGGTCCTGTTTTACAGGTGGGAAATGGAAGTACTGAACAAGACTTGCCAAGCTTCATACAAGGATTTTGTGGCAGAACAAAATAAAACCCAGATTTCAGATCACTATCATAAGAAGGGAGATCACTGATTTTAGGTAAGCTGATGGGAATCCAAATGTCAGTAGAAGACAATCTACAACACTATTGTTGTTTCTACCATGATTTTTGTAGCAGAAACAAGTACAGGTAGCAAGCAAGAAGCCAGCATAAAGCTTTGAGATGTTACTGGCTTAAAATTAACCAATTAAAACTATATAAATAATACAAAGGACCAAATATTGTTACAATATTCAATCTGCACATCACTTTGCATTTTTCTCCCTCCGGTCAAAGTAGTAAAGTTTTCAATTAAAACCACTAGCTAAATATCTTCTAACACAGATTCCACAACCTAGAAGTGTTACTAACATCTACAATTTAAAAAAAAAAGTAATTAAAAAAAAAATAAACACACCTCCATTCCAGATTTCAGCTTCTTTTGCAAAAAATCTTTGCCACAATTACTCCAGAAGCATAGAGAATAGACAGACCAGGAAGGAAATCATTCTCACAAGGGTCCCCAGAAAAAAACATAGCAGTTTGGAAAGATTATTTAAATTAGCCACTAACATTACCCACAGTCCCAAACACACTGCTGAAAGGAACTTCAAGCAGAGCAGGTAGATGCTATGCTATGGTATCCAAATCAAACAAAATACCTGGGCCAAAGGAAACCTTTCTCTCAATTTACTCACAAGCACAAAAAGAAAGGTCACAGTTTTAGGAGCTTTATTCTCTCACTAGGATGTGAGACTAATTAAAGTCTTGTCAGTATCAGTGGATGGTTTGGATGATCTGAAATGCAAGACTGGGCCTTTTCAATATTCTGTAAGCAGAAACTTGGCTAGAGGACAAAGAGGGTGTGAGGAAAACTGTACAGAAACCACAAGTCTCTGCATTATGTACTCATGGGATGTGTGCTGCCAGCAGGACTGAGGCAAGCAGCAATATAATGGGAAAACAGAGGAGTTGCACCTTTATACAGCTTGGAAAATACATACATAGGCCTCTCTTTGAATGGCTCCATCTTGTAGGCCTAAAGGGAATGTTACTAGTGAGGTTAAAACTAGTACGTCAAACCAAACAGAGGCAGTGAAATTATTCCTTAATGAGAGGAAATTCAGCACTGAAAATAATTGTCTAATTTACTGCAATTTAACAGGGTCAGCAGATACCTGCAGATACTCTTTCAGGCTGACACTAAGCTAGTGCAAGAAGAAAAGCAACTAACAAAGACTGAACTGAAATACTAACACTACAGCAATGCCTTCTGAAAGAGGCACACCAGATGGACACTGCACGGAGCAGCCCACCCCAACCATTACCAGTTGTGTTCCATTTCCCAGCCTCTGCAGAGATGAAGCAAGTTCCTAGCACTTACACATTTCAATCCCAGACCCCTACAGATGGCCTGCAAAATCAAAAATAACAATACCTAGAACAAACTGTAAACAGTTTTTATTTATAAAGTGTTAAGAAGGTGAAAAGCACCATTCCACATTGCTGTAACACTTCTAGAAGGCCTAAAATGACCTGAGCTCAAGGAGGCCAACAAGTGTGCAAGTACTGTCATGATCAAGTCTACCATCACTTTCATCACAAAGGTATTCCTTTCTACACCCCTAAGCAATTAATTTGAGTAAATGGTATGGGTCAGACCGTGGCAGCAAGGGTAACATGACAAAAGTGAACTTCTAATTTTATTCCTGTGTCTTGTAATGAAGCAGACACTATGGGTGCATCTTCCCTAATGGAGGTATCAAGAGAACAGCCCAACTGTAGCAAGAGTCACTCAAGTAGCAGTGGCTTTACCACTTTAGAGAGGCATTTACACTTAGGCCTAGTTTATTCTAGACAGACAGCAGGAGTACCAGCGATGTCCCTGAAGACATGATCACAAAAGCACCCCCATGAAAGTACTGAATCCTACCTCAATAACTCTTTTCCATTTTTGCTTATGCACCTTCTCTCACATGATGCTCATTTCCTCATATGAGGTTCTGCCTTACCTGCTGCATTTTTTCCAGGTCAAGGCTGGGCCTCCTGACCTTATCCCCATATCCGTGTCGATGTCTCTTACAAGGCATGACTTGCTCAAGGCCTGCCCCAACGTTTGTGAAGATTAAAGGTCTGGAGGCTGGGCTCCGCACCAGGGGCTGGAGTCTCTTGGGAGGGGAGGCACTAAACAGCACGGGGCTTGAGCTTGTGTGCAGGCCATCGGCCTGCTCCGCCACAGGCCGGAAGGACATTGCACACAAGTTCTTCACTTCTTCGTCACTGGAGGAGGTGTTGTTGCTGTCACTGCAGCAGGCAAGCCTGCTGACCTGGGACCACTTTCGCTTTTCAGCGGCAAACTCTCGGTTGATGCGCTCCAGCTCCTCTTCTGAGCTGTGTCGGTCAAGGCTGGCATGGAAGAGAGTCCGAACCTTGCAGCATTGGTTCTCCTGGTTCTGAAGCTGGTTGGTGGCCAGAGGGGTTAAGGTACAATTCCGTCTTCTCTCTGGTGGGAGAATGAGATAGAAGAGTGGCAGAGCAGATCTTTGGGCCACACCCTAATAAACTGGGCCTGCTTTCTCCTGCCCTGTTTTATCTCCACCCGAGCAAACTTCTGAGCTGCTTTTCCACCTTTTCTTCGCCAGAGGAAAAAACTCCCTCCCCCTCCCCCCCAGCTGAATACTTCCCTTTGGAAGGGCATGCATAAATAGCAGAAACTTAGCGTAACTCCAACAGATGCATTTACTACAGATTTCACCCGCAGCTCTAAGCCACTTCATACCAGGTCCAAAACCAGTAGGAGAACACCCATCTTTCCTCTATCAAAGACCCTCAACTAGATTCAAGAATAGGGCTGCCCAGTACTGACAGTACAGGAAGAAAGGAGAGAGCTAATTGAACAATGAGTCCAAGGGAATGAGGAAAGTGAAGGTCAAAACTCAAAATGGCAAGGAAGAAGAAACCTAGAACAAGAATGATGCATGGACACAAGCATAGAATAAGAGAAAAATTTTTAGTCCTAGTGGCAGTGCTGGCCCCATTGTAGACCTTCTCTGTCTGCATGTCTGCAGCACTGGGGCCTTAACACATGGATAATGTCTGTCTGTCTCTGATAAGAAATGTGTGACTTTAGCATCCAATAACACCAGCTTCTCCCTGTAAGGTCCTAAAGACTTCAAGGTGACTGATATAATGCATCTGGTTATGGTACACTGGGGACAGTTAAGGAGGCACTTTCAAGAGCACAAGTGGAAAGCAAAATGGACCTCAGCTAGAGTACCCCAGGACCCTCCTTATCTCATCCCTTTACCTCTGTCGATCTGAGCAAGTTCCTGGTTCTCTCCCTCAGAGTCATCACTGTCCTCATCACTTGGGGGGTAGGAGATCTAGGGGGCAAGGAGAAAGAAAAGGTTTCATCATGAACACTGAACATTGCCCTGCTGCTGCCCAAGCCACTTCCCCCACCCTCCCCCTCTCATATCCTGCAGGCATCCACCTCACCCAACTGCACATACCCAACCATAGCACCTCCCTGTATACAAATCCTCATCTCCCAGCCTCAAACTCCCATCATATCCCCTTTCTTGCAGCAACACAAAACACTCAGCCCTACCACTATTTCCACCTTACTGCACCAACCCTTTCCCAAGCACAACGAACATACCCTGCCCTTAGCTCCCCAAACATGCAGCTTATAACCATCATGGCCTACCACATCCACATCACATGGACAACTGTATCTTCAAAAACTACCACTGAAATAAATACATATCCTGTCAACAGCACTATCATCTGCAAGGCAGCCACAAATGAAAGTGGCATGCTAACTTAAGTCATCCTGTGTTTGTACCCACACTTCCCCCCTGAAGGCACACAGACAAGCCACCAAAGAACAGACTCCTCTTGCTTTACTACAGGACAATTCTGAAGAATACAATAGGAATAAAAGAAACAGGATTTCACAAACAGTAACACTATGCTGTCCCCACCATCACAGAATCTTACAGTACCACTGAATAGCCTTAATTGCTCTAAGGCTAATGGAAATTTACATATTTTATCTGTAAGGATTTTTCAGGAACATTTTATAGAATGGTTTGGGTTGAAAGGGACCTTAAAGATCATCTGGTTTCAGCCCCTCTGCCACAGGAAGGGACACTTCCCACTAGACCAGGTTGCACAAGGCCCCATCCAGCCTGGCCTTGAACATCCTTTCAGGGATGAAGCATCCACAACTTCCCTAAGCAACCTGTTTCAGTGTCTCACCACTCAAGCATGAAGAGCTTCCTCCTAATTTCTAATCTAAATCTACCCTCTTCCAGTTTCAAGACCATACCCCTTGTCCTATCACTAGAAGCCTACATAAAAAGTCCCTCCACAGGTTTTTTTGTAGACCCCCCTTCAAGTACTGGAAGGCCACAGTAAGGTCTCCCCAGAGCCTTCTCTTCTCCAGGCTGAACAACCCAAACACCCTCAGCCTATTCTCACAGGAGAGGTGTTCCAGCCCTCGGATAATCTACATGACCCTCCTCCGTATCCACTCTGACAGGTCCATGTCCTTCTTGTACCAGGGGCTCCAGAGCTGGACTCAGTACTCCAGGTGGGGTCTCAAGAGCAGACTAGAAGGGCAGAATCACCTCCCTCCACCTGATGGCCAGCCACACTTATACTGATGGAGCCCAGGATACAGGTGGGTTTCTGGGCTGCACTTGCATATTGTTGGCTTATGTGCTGAGCTTTTCATCAACCAGCATCCCCAAGTCTTTCTCCTCAGGACTACTCTCTATCCATACTCCATCCAGCCTGAATTTGTGCTTGGGATTAGCTCAACCCAGGTGCAGGACCTTGCATTTGGCCTTGATGAGCTTCATGCAGTTGGCATGGTCCCACCTCTCAAGCCCATCAAGGTCCCAGTTCCCTCTGGGTCAGCTAACAGATTTCAAACCACTTGTTGGCAAACACCCACTTATTCAAAATATGTTCTGCACTGAACAAACTCCATAGTTGCCTCTTGAGCCGGGTTGAGAGATCTCAACAAAGCTGTTGTAGGTCAGATGAATAACACTGCCACTGCATTTCCTACTCAGGGGAAACCCTACCTACCTTGCTTCTAAACTGACTTCTGTTCTACATAGAGCATACCTGGAAGTTATAAAATTAAATCTCTGAGCTGTGTTAAAGTGTGTCTGTGACAAGGACCAAAATCAAATGTGTCAAGGGAGAATGCAATACATAAAAACCCCAAAACTCTGTAAAAGAAAGTCACAGAATATCACTGCAGGATAAGCTTTATTATTCCTTACACCTTTTTATTCAGAGTAAGAACAAACATTCCCATCATTCTTAGATGGGTCTCACAGGCTACTTGCCTGCAAATGAATCCAATGACAACAGGTTTCAAAAGGTTATATGCTGTGTTTCCATTTTTGAAGTGGGAGATCTGTTATACTTGACTTTTATAGAAGATGAAGCAGCATGCAACCGTTACACTCATATGGACCCATTTCACCTTCACCACTGCTCCTAGAGAAACATCCTTGAGACTGTTTCAGCCTCCCTGAGACCCAAAAGAGCAACGTACTCTTAACTAGGTGCCTGTGAAAGACACATACAGCTGATGTAGAGAAACTGGAATAGTGCAGAAAATTTGACTGGTAATAAATTTGTCAGCTATTAAGTCAACACATCTATTTTGTGACCGTCCTCTGGGATTGTGTTTGGAAGTTTTGTTCCTCAAAAGTCTGTTGCCAGCTATTTTTCTCCTCCTTTTTTAAAGCTACATTTTACCCTTCTATTTTACATCACCTTTAGGAAATCAGAAAATATCTTTCTTCCTTGCTAATCTTTAAACTACTTTCCCAACTGTCAAATGATGACTGGAGAAAGTGGCACAGACTTCTCACAACTGCTGATACTCTTGAAATAAATGCAGGGGGTTGTTCCCACTGCAACTACAATTTTCTTGACCGTATTCACACACATGCATCATTTAATAAAGGCAGCTGGCACTGAGGAACACTGCCAAATTAACAGGCTTCTAGTTGTCCCTAGAACAGGTATAATACCTTGTTTGTGCCATGTTAGTTCATAGAGGGGACAGCTGACACTGAGGTGCCATTGTGCTCCCTGCTGTACAGACAGACAGTGGTCCTGTCTTTGTTACAAAAGCTAAGGCTCCAGTTCTAACTGGAGAGGTACTGACCTTAGTCTGTGGTTCATTCCCACACAAACCTTTCATTTGGACATGGCAGGGTTTTCTGTGAGGCTTAATGCTCTGTGTGGGAAACCTATCAGCTCCATTTTTTTGTACTGTGTAAATGTCAATACCTAGTATAGTGCCGCTTCCAAAACAGAGGCACTGACACATGACTAGCACATGCAGGTCAAAGAGCTATTGCAAAGTGTCACTGGCTTGGGATGCTTTAGACAGGAGTTGGATTTGAGTCAATGACTGATATTTGTGTCTATCAAACCCGGGCTTCCAAAATATTCACTCCTCTCTGTACAAGACCAATTTTGCAAGCCCCTAATCTCACATGGATAACTCTCCTCTAAATCCTCTCTGGTCCCACATGTAGACCAAGACTAAGTCCCTGTGAGTTGCCTTGAACACTTCTCTAGAGGCTTTGTTCAAAACAGCTGCAAGAGAAAGGTCTTTTAAACAAGAAGATACTGAGTCTGGAGATTTAGTCCCATAGTATATCACAGAAGTTAGAGCAGTAGGACAATAAAAAGCCTTCCGTGGGGAAAAAGGGACTCTCAGTCCTGATGCTGACTATGGAAAAAGTAAGCACCTGTTCTTTAACCAGCTGCAAATTTTAAGAGCAAACTGTTAAGTGCTTTTCAGAATCAAGGCAATTAAAAGACACCTATTGAATCACTTTTCCTGACAAACAGCTTTTCTTTTGGAAAAAGAACATAGCAGTAGCACATTTCTCCTAACATACATCTGAGCTTGGTTTATCCCATTATTCCCACTGGTATCATTATACCCTTGTTCTAAAAAAAATATCCTCGTAAATAAGAATATTTTCATAATATACATCACAGGCCAACCATTATAAAGCCTTAAAATCCAACAATTGTGCAATTTGTGCATGAAGTAAACAGATTACAGAAGTCACACTGCCTTTGATGTCCTGCACAGTCTCTTGGAAGTCCTCTCATCTGTTTATGTGGGTAGCAAACATACAAATACCCTCCTGCTTGGTCTTCATGATTTTCAAAGAGATCGTAATTTTCCTTCCATTTGTCATTTCGCAAGGTCTTCCATTTTAGTATTGTTACGTTCTCTTTTTATTAGTAAATCCTTCCACCAATTATAAGCTGGTTGGGGGAACTGAAGTCTCCCAAGCTCCTATGCATGAGACCGTGGCTCCCACGTTCCTTAACAGAGAGCCATCCTTCACAGCAGATTAACAATTCATCTTGCCAAGCTGAAGTTGAACACATGAAACTCTTTGCCATAATATACAACAGAGGCAAAGATTAATGGAAGAGCAAAAATAAAATTCTGTATGGATAACAAGAATTTCCAGATAGAGGGAGACAAAGAGTAATGCTCTGACTAGTTGGAGATAAATGCTCTATCCCTTGACTCTTCCCAGGCTTTAACATAACACCTTCCTCCCTTCAAAAGCATTCCACTAAACACAGTGGTATTGTGTTCAGGCCTTCAGCCTCCCTTGCAGACCCCCTGTCTTATATTAGCCACAGATTTACTGTTATCCCAGGCATCACAGCCCTGTTTTCCTCAAAAAGGTCAGAATTTTGGTACTGCTACAGCAGAAAATATGATCTCTGTGTCAAAGATCCAACTAGATCATGACTTTATTCACAGCACAAAACTGTTCAGATTGGAAGACACCACTTGGTATCATCTAACCCAAGCCCCTGCTCAGACTGGGTCAGTTAGAATGGGCTGCCCAGGAGTGTAACCAGTACAATTAACATTCAACATTAAAGCGAAGAAATTCTTCTATTGACAGAGATGTGAATTTACAAGCCGTGGCACAAAACAAGAAAATAGAGAATAGGAGCCCATCCACCCTCTAGTCTTTCTTCAGGAGATGCATCAGAAGTTCAAGGACAGCAGCCTCATGTTGATGAGGCTCTCAGTCTTACAACTGGGTCTTTCAGCTCCAGCACCAGACAGGCCTTCTGTCAGTCTAAGGACTCCTACCACACCAGATGGAAACATAGACAAACTTCACCATGCATTTGATTTTGCACTGATCTCCAGTGAGGAAGGATGGATTTGTGTAGGATAACCAGATGGTATTTAAGGAGAACTGAGTTTAAAGCTTATACATTTGAGGAAGATTTATAACATGAAAGACAAACTAGCAGATATAAGAAAAAGAGAAAATTCGTTGTCCTTCATCACTCTGCTACTTGTCAATTGATTAACAATAACTAACTGCAGCCAGAATTGCCAAGGTCCTAAAGGGTCCCATCACTCTAAGAGTCTAAATTCCTGAAATACGCTAGACAATAAAACCCCCCACACTGTTAAGGTAGAATTCCTCTTGGTTTGCTTACAAAAGAGAAATTAACCTGCTTATATGATCACAAGTAATTACATTGAGAATCATCTGGGAGCTTAAAAAAAAAAGAATGGAATCTCACTTCTAAGATGGAACAAATCCCTCCCAAAAGGCTTCACTTAATGGCTGCACTGTCCTAAAAAAAACTACATCAGCTGTGTAGTTTGGGGCAGTGGAGGAGTAGATAAGACACAGACACAACCGAGGACTGATGAACCCTCCTCCCCAGCTTGAATCAAGAATGCACACAGGCTGGAAGGCATCATTCCCAAGGAGTTTTACCTTCAGGGAGATGGCTTCCCCAGCAGAGGCCAATGCTGACTGTGATGCCACATATAAGGTTGTTTGTGATGCAGGCTCATTCACTTGAGCCCTGGCACTCCAGGAAACCTCTGCAACTAAGGAAAGCTCCTTCCAAGTGCCCTGGAAAGACAATTTGCTGAGTTGGGTCTCACTCACTGATTCCTGGCACAAAACCAGAAAGGGATTATCACAGAATCATAGAATGGTTTGGGTAGGAAGGGACCTTTAAAGGTCATCTTGTCTAACTCCCCAGAAGTGAGCAG
>VWZY01009341.1:163682-177909 GCA_013399075.1 Chloroceryle aenea
CTCTCAATCCCTGTATCACCCAGTTTGTATTGATACTGAGGATCACCCCAACCCAGGGCACAAGTGCAGGACCTTGCACTTGGGCCCATGTGAACCTCGTGAGGTTCAGCAAGGCCACTTGCCAAGCTTGTCTAGGTCCCTCTAGATAGCATCTTGTCTCTCAGGTGTGTCAACAACACCCCTCAGCTTGGTGTCACCTGCAAACATGCTGAGGTTGCACTCAATCCCACTGTCGATGTCATTCATGACTATATTAAACAGCACTGGTCCCAGTATGGGCCCATGAGGGGCACCACTTGTCACCAGTCTTCATCTGGAGATCTATCATCCATCAAACAGTCCACCCATCATCCATATCTCTCTGGACTGCATCAAAGGCTTTACAGGTGTCCAGATCGATGACATCCATAGATCTTCCCTCATTCACTGATGCAGTCACTGCATCATAGAAGGCGACTCAGTTGGTCAGGCAGGACTTGACCTTNCAAACAGTTTCCTCTTTATATCTAGTCCTAATCTACCCTCTTTTAGCTTAAAACCATTACCCTTGTCCTGTTGCAACAGACTCTGCTAAGACGACTGTCCCCAACTTTCTTATAGGCCCCTTTAAATGCTAAAAGGCTGCAATAAGGTCTCTCTGGAGCCTTCTATTCTCCAGGCTGAAAAAAAAAAAGCCCAATTCTTTCATCTTTTCTTCATAGGAAAGGTGTTCCAGCCCTCTGATCATTTTTGTGTCCCTCCTCTATACCTTTTCTAACAGTTCCATGTCCTTCTTGTGCTGAGGACTCCAGAGCTGGACACAATACTCCAGGTGAGGTCTCAGAGTGGAACAAAGCAGTAGTATCACCTCCCTGAACCTGCTGGCCACACTTCTTTTGATGCAGCCCAGAATATTATTGCCCACCCTGGCTGCAAGCACACACTGCCAGCTCACGTCAAGCTTTTCATCCACCTGCACCTCCAAGTACTTCTCTGCAGGGCTGCTCTCAATCCCTGTATCACCCAGTTTGTATTGATACTGAGGATCACCCCAACCCAGGGCACAAGTGCAGGACCTTGCACTTGGGCCCATGTGAACCTCATGAGGTTTAGCAAGGCCACTTGCCAAGCTTGTCTAGGTCCCTCTAGATAGCATCTTGTCTCTCAGGTGTGTCAACAACACCCCTCAGCTTGGTGTCACCTGCAAACATGCTGAGGTTGCACTCAATCCCACTGTCGATGTCATTCATGACTATATTAAACAGCACTGGTCCCAGTATGGGCCCATGAGGGGCACCACTTGTCACCAGTCTTCATCTGGAGATCTATCATCCATCAAACAGTCCACCCATCATCCATATCTCTCTGGACTGCATCAAAGGCTTTACAGGTGTCCAGATCGATGACATCCATAGATCTTCCCTCATTCACTGATGCAGTCACTGCATCATAGAAGGCGACTCAGTTGGTCAGGCAGGACTTGACCTTGGTGAAGCCATGCTGGCCATCTCAAATCACCTCCCTGTCCTCTATGTGCTTTAATATAGCTTCTGGGAGGATCTGTTCCATGATATTCACAGGCATAGAGGTGAGGCTGACAGGTCAGTAGTTCCCACAGACCTCCTTTTCTGCCCTTTAAAAAAAAAAAATGGGTGCAATGTTTTCCTTTTTCCAGTCACCAAGGACTTCACCTGACTGCCAGGACTTTCCACAGGGCTCTCTGCTGACTCTCGTACAGCTGCTCAGCTTTAGTACAAACATTTACTAAATTTCCACCGTGTTATTTTTCCAGGTCAACAATTGCTGCGGTTGCCATGGGACACTGCCTGATATTCAATGAGGGAGGTGCCAGCTTCCTAATTATAAGAAATTCTGAATTGGAGAGCGGGAAAAGGGAGATTATAAGACACGGAAAGGCAGTTCTGAGCCATGGAACAACATCAGGAAGAAGGAAGGAATGAGTCAAACAGACCTTCAAGTTAACATCTAACTCCTCTCCCAAGTTCTCCTTTAAATTTTATTTTAGGGTGATTCAGCATTACAGGGATAATTTATGCTAATAAAACAAGCTGTAATGATTTCTCTCTCTCCTCAAGAAATGCAGCACAGTTAAAGTTCAGCTCAGTCTTCAAACATCTGAAAGCAAGATATGACGGCCCAGACTAGATCTGAGTTTCATAGCTGGGGCCCTTCAAAAGCTAAAATTCCAGCCAGAACAGTCCTATTTTGGAAAAGCTTTCTAAACTTATTTTTCCATTGCCATTATTATTTTCCTTTTTAATTTTCATAACAGCTCTGTCAAACTCCTCTCCCCATGTCCTTACAAATTACAACAATTCAAACCCAGGGTTCATAACCCTTGAACATTGTCCTGCTTGAGAGCGCAGCTGTCTGGCTGAGTCGGTGAAAACACTGATGGACCAGTGGGACACAGCACTCCTCAATGCCTTTTTTTTGAGACCTGCCCCATGCCAAAGACAGCAAAATTCCTGTTTTTGTAGGAATGCTGCACATTTAGTCTTCTGCATGAGCCTGGATTCTCCTTAACCAACAGTGGTTTCATTTATTTGAGGGAAGCAGAGAGTCACTCTAGGTAACAGATATCAACTTTTGTTGAATGCTTACCTCACACAACTAGCAACTCTCCTGGTGCAAGTGGTGGGAGTCATTAACCAGAGAACATGGAAACTGAATATCTGTTCTGAGGAACAATGGCTTAACTTCATTTCCAGAAGCATTGGCTTAAGCTGGGTTACCTAGATCTTGGGAGGTAAGCACGAAGCTCACACAGAACATGGAGGACATGAGTGGCAGGTGGGTGCAAAGAGGCAGATTTGTAGTGGTCCTAATGTTTCAAATCCTCTCCCTCATCCTTCTGTAATTCCATGAACAAATACATGTGTTTTGAATATTCTATTTGCATGGCAAGATGGCATTTATCTATGGTCTCCAGCTCCTGAGAAGTTACATCCATGGCCAAACCTGAATGGAACTAGAGCGGTAACAGGGCACTGCCCTAGGCTGGGGATCACCATTTTCAGGTGGAGTGAATCGGAGGACTCCATGCAGAGACAATCACAGTGGGGCTGGCTTCAGCACTGGGAAGGGGCACAAAGACCGATCAAAATACAGGTCAGGTCAAACCCACAGAACACAGCTGGACACTGCACTCTCATCTGTCTCACATCAGCTCTCTTGGAGCAGTCAGTCTTCATGAAACCTGCTTTTCTAAATCTATCCCCTGCTGATTTTGCAGGGAAAAACTAAAGATAAAAACACCAGAGACTTTTACAAAATAATGAAAAACCACCAAGTCCCAATGCTTCGCCATTGCTCCCGAGAAGCACACTACACAGCACCAACGAGCTTATGGTGCATGAACACATGGAGTCACCAGAAATAGCAGGCATGTTCTCTGATCACAAAGAACTGAATGCAGCTGATGCCTACAACTGAAACTCCTATTCACCTTGGGTCTGTTCTCAGAAGCAAGTATTCTTAGAAGAGCAGAACCAAGGTCATCCTGCCAAGGCAGCCAACAGCATCCTGGCCTGTATGAAAAATAGTGTGGCCAGCAGGGGAAGGGAAGTGATCATGAGCCTGTAGTCAGCACTGATGAGGCCACACCTCGAGTATTATATTCAGTTCTGGGCCCCTCACCACAAGAAAGACATTGAGGTGCTGGAGAGAGTTCAGAGAATGGCAACCAAGCTGGTGAATGGTCTGGAGAATGAGGCCTGCGAGAAAAAGCTGAGGGAATTGGGATTGTTTAGTTTGGAGAAGAAGCTGAGGGGAAACCTTATCGCTCTCCACAACTGCCTGAAAGGAGGTTGCAGTGAGGTGGGTGCAGCCTCTTCTCTCAAGTAAATAATAGGACTAGAAGAAATGGCCTGAAGTTGCACCAGGGGGAGGTTGAGATCAGATATTAGGAAAAGTTTCTTTACTGAAAGAATAGTCAGGCACTGGAATGGGCTGCCCAGGGAGGTGATGGAGTCACCATCTCTGGAGGTATTAAAAAAAAAACTTCAGGACATGCTCTATTGGGATGGTGAGGTGGTTTGTTGTTTTGTTGTTTTTTTTTGTCTAGGTTTTATTTGGGTTTTTATTTTTTTAGGGGGGGATGTTTGTTTGTTGATGGCTGGACATTATGATCTTAGAGGTCTTTTCCAACTGTAACAATTCGGTGATACTAAATTCCACTCAGGATAAACCTCCAAAATGCAGTACTTGCAAAGACACTAGAACAGTCAGTGCTACCCAGCAGAGACCAATGGTATAGGCACACGCATATATGCACACATTCCTCCAGCCAGACATCAAGCTTGTGACAACGCAGAAAGAATGCTACCAACTAAGAAAAAAAGACTTTAAGCAGCCTCCTAAGCCAAAAATATTCAGACTGCAGTCCTTAACACCCACAATACACCAAATCTGAGACACATCTATTAGTTTTGGGTATTTTTATCCTCAAATCCACTATGAGAACCAGAATCTCTGTATAAACATAGCTGTGATTGAACAAAAGTTATTGCAGCCCTCACTCAGCAAGTGGATAGGGTCAACCAACAAACGTGTTGCCACTCAAGTAGAGCCTTTAACTCTCCAATTTGCTCCTTGCCTTCCCAGGCTACAGTATGTTACAAAAGAAGACTGCTTCTGCAGCACAGCAGCCAGGGGAATGCTGCAGCTCCACTCTGATAGGTATCATCTTTTCTGTCAGGGAGAAATTTTACAAAATTTGCAAACTATCACTATGTTAGTCTCTTAAGAGGCTGGTTAAGCCTTACAGCTCATGCTATGGTGGCAGAAACCATACACTGCTCCAACTCCACTTGTACCTGCAAGTGAAGATGTCAGATGTGCCATTTAGAGCCTCCAGAAAGTCTTCTACTTTCCTCCCATCACTCAGTTTCTGCTCAGTGCAGATACCCCCCACAGCTTGACCTCATCCAGCAGTCACTTGCACATGTAGATGCACACACCAAGTTCCTAGGCATCTCTGTTACCCTAGTCATGGCTTTGCTGATGTGCCAGAGAGTTATGGCTAATAACTATGGCTATATCCAAGTTCCAAGGATTCTCTTGGAAGACTAGATTTCACCTGTTAACTTCATCATCCTGTGCAGGGGGATAGCATTTTACATATATAGTTCAGAAGGGAATTAGCAAAGAAAACGGTGATAAAGCATCAGGAAGCACCCATCAGAAAGAAGGGGCAGCCTACAAAACTGTTGTGCAAAGAGATCTCTTCATGCTGTGAGAGGAGCTGACCTCCTTTTTGGAGTCCTGGGGTTCCCCTGACTCACACCCTGCAGGAGCAGTGCTATTCAACAGTGTTGACACCACAAAGCACAGCAGTCAAGCACGACAAGAAGTCTGAGGGATTAAAAAAAACCTTCATTACAGGAGCCTCATCCAACCCACATTAAAAGAGGGTGACTTAGCTCCATCCGTAAGTTACAGCACATGTATTGCTGAACTTCAGCTTCAAAGAAGTCAGATTAGAAGCCACACTACTTATCACAGGTTCAGACATATGAGGAAGACAATACAAGGGACACCTAGAACTGGAGAGGCATCTATCAGAGAGTCACCTATAGGATGGCTTAACTTACCTCTAATGCATCTACTGAGAGAGGGGAGGATGGGAGATGGCATCTTACAGCAGTGCCAACCATTCCTGCCTTGGCCACCGGGTAAATACACCCCTCCTGACTCACAGCCCACCCCCACTGGCCTAGATCAGTTATTACATGGCTGTGATGAGAAGAGGTCCCTTTGCACACACCAGCTTCTCTGACAGTTTACAGAAACTCCCCAGCATTGTATGGGTCCCCTCCACCGGGAAAGTACAGCTGACAGCAGCTGGCATAAACAACACGTCTGGTAACAGTTTTTCCATTCCCTCCTCAAAAGACCCAGAGAGGGCAATGCCATTGCCCTGAGATACTTGATTAGCTGAGAAGCTGCCCATGTTGGGAGACCTCACTCAACACTCACTTCTGCTCAGGCATGAAGAACTACAAGAGCCATATTTGAAAACACAAGTAACAGTGCTTTACAGTCAGGCTGGAAAAACACATTTGGAGCACGAGATATTTCAGGTTTCTCCTCCTCTAAAAATCCCACGTTAACCATACTGAGTGCAGGCAAACATGAGCTGTTCCATCTTTATGGATTTAGACCAAACTTGTGTTTTATCATGGAACAAGCCAATAATACAGAATAATCATTCAAGACCATATCTTTGATCCATCTGGTCAGGCATCTTTAAAGTAAAAGTTAGAACCATATAAAAACTTACAATGGCTCTCACTGCACCATATCCTTTCCTGGTAAGCATTGTGTGATTCCAGGTGGTTCCTAGTTGGGAGAATCTGGCCAAAGGTGTGGTTTCTTCACCCCACACATGGAGTGATGGGCTAGAGATGAGTGGCAAAAAGACAGAATGAGTGTTTACTCTCTCCTCCAATACGAGACAGAAAGCACAAAATTTAAATTCGTAAGAAGCAGATTTTAAACAAACAAGGTAATTCTTCAGCAGCATGTAGTTGAGGTGGGAATTTTTTTGCCACCAGATGTTCTGGATGCAAAGAACCTACAAAGATTTGGCTGGAAAAGTGATCAGGTTTGGATAAAAAGTCCACTGGGCTATTATTGCAGACAGACAGGAAAGTGTCACATTGGACTGTAGCCCTCTGCAAAATACCACTGAGGGCTTTCCCAAGAATGACTTGTTCTGTCTAAGCCAGAATAAAGGGTTTTCTACAAACAAAAATATACACATTGAAGCTGCTGATTTTAAGCCTCTAAATTATTTCACTCCATATGCTCCACACCAAATACCATTGTTCTGTCCTGTTAATTAGCATTTGGCCAAAGAACTTTTATTTCTTCAGAATAATCAACTCCTGGAAATAAAGAAAAAAAATAAAAGAAACCACCCCCCAAAAGCAGTCCAGCTGCAGACAACTGACTGAAACAATCCCTTTGGCTTTGTGTGTAATAACTGGGTGACAGGATATGGAAGAATTATTTTATATTTTCCCAGCTTACATCCAGACACACTCTCAGCAATCTGCAGAATGTAGCCTGTCTGGAACCTTTCATCAAGATGGGAAATTCCTTCTTCTCATCTTATGCCTATACAGAGTTTGGCAGACTGTGGCCTCTGATGCCAAGAAGGATGGACATCAGGGTTTGTTTTTTTTAAAAAAAAAGGCACCTGCATCATGAATACATGGTGATCCAATTCCAAAAGAGCAAGATGAGACAGGCTTCAGAACAAAGTGAATGGGTAAGATCCTTATGCCATCAGCAACTTAAATTCTGCAACATCTGTGAAATCAGTGGCTCAAAAACAGGTTCATAGCCCAGTCAAATCAATTAATCAGTTACCCAAGGCCAATCAAGAGTTCATTCACCAGAAACACGGGAAAACAAGATCTACCTACTCTCTCTGGCAACATTAATGAATATTGAGGCCTTTGGGAGTATCCAGGCATGTCCTGTCTTTTCATAAATCTAGCTGCAGATAAGGGCCAGCTACCTTGCAGTTGGGCAACAAACCTCAGGTCAATCCATGCCTGAAACAGGAGACATGACTGAGGAAAGCTTTTTTAGTACACCTAGGCTGAGACACTGCTTTCCACTTTTCCTCCACATTTTCTGATCCCAGGCAAAGCTGTAAAGAACTTTTCTCAGGTATGTTTGCTGCGTACAATGACCAACCAACCCAGTCATGCCAGTCCCACATGATGGCAGCTCATTTGAGAAAGGCAATCCTCAGCCTCACAGTCTGCCACACTTGAGAGACACCTCCCCAGGTCTGATCGCATCTGCTTGCTGACAACACTCATTTAGAAAGTGCATTTAGAAGGCAGCTCAGCACAGGCCATATTGGGCCATGTGTCCTTTACACTGACTTTGAGGTTTGGGTCACAGCAGAGTTCATACTGCACAGGGAATGCTTTCTGTGCAGATAAAGGTCACAACTAATTGGCTTTTCTCTAAATCCTTGCCTGGGCATTCATGCTGAGCAGTTGTGGGTGGTGCTGGTGCCTATTCAAAAACAGCTTAGCTGGCTGACACTGCTGGTCAACAGTGGCAAGAGGACAAACAGGCTCTGCCTACAGCCATGTACAACAGTTACTGCAGCAAAACAGCCCTGAGTGCACACATACCTGTGATGGTGGTTGCTAGGAAGAGTTGGGTCACCCAGCAACCAAAATCCCACTAAATGGGAGAACAGGGCTGAAGATCAATGTGTGGGGGTAAGATGGGTGGGAGTGTATTTCCCACTAAACAGCAAATGTACTCCTTGGATCCCATGGGAAGCATCCCAACAACACTTCTGTGATCCCAGGCATGCTCCAGGAACAGACAGAGAAGCTGGACAGACTGGCATGCTACAGCAGAGTGGTACCCTGCTCACCCACCCACCACCTACCAGTGATGTCTTAAGTGGATACAAACTTTGATTTTTACTTTAAAATTATGAATCCACTCTTTTGCCAGAGCCATAATTTAAAAAGGAAAAAAAAAAAATTACGACCCAGGTCTGCTTTCTGTCTTCACTTCAAAAACAATCTATTTTCCTGTTCAGAAAAACTTTCAGCATCCCAAACAGTGCAACATAAATTCAGGAGCCATAAGACTGTGCATGACAGCAGGAAATAAAGTAGAACTGCACTGTCCAGCAAAGCAACATAGATTAAACTGTTTTCACTGAAATAAAAATTTAAATACATAATTACATTTTCAGAATTCAATTTTTCATTCAAATAAAAAAATCAAGAATTGGGAAATAAAAGGAAAGGTAATGATATTTCTTCATAACACTGGGTGGTGGTTTGTTGTTTTGTTTGGGTTGTTTGTTTTGGGTTTGGTTTTTTTTTTTACCTTTTTTTATATAGCCCATATTTTCATAGCAGTCAAAGAAGGTCAGCTAAGAGGATGTCTCAAGGAACCATTGCAATGTCAACAACCTTCCCATTATGCTGTATTTGCAATATCTGCAATCTCTCTGAAGTCCCACTTGTTAGAATTAAGTCATTACCAAAGATTATCTGTGCTGGCACAGGAAAGATGATAACCCTTGAAGATTCAGACCTTAGAAGCAAACCTCAGAAGCAAAATAGAAAGAATTGCAAACCTATTATTTTACAGTGCCTCAGGTACAAGTCTCAATGGCTTAAGGGTTTGAGTGGCTGGGTTTGCCTGTTGTATTTTGTGTCTTGGATAAGTATCTTTCACAACATTTCTAACCCACTAACAGAATTTTAGTCCAAATTATCACAAGCCTAACTTCAGGCATATTCACAGATACTCCAATAGACAAAACCATACTTAGACACCTACATTCATGCAAGTGCTTGTGCCTCTCCTCAGTGAGATTAAGTCAAACCAGAAGCATCTAATCTTACCAGGTGTTAACAGAAAGAAAAGCAAAGTTTGATGTAAAAGAGGTTGCCGGCCCTAGAGGAATTAACCTGTTTGGTGGGATGTACTAAAAAACACATGAAGGAGAAAAAACCTTCATACACCACAGGAAACAGATTAAATTTTCACTGTTCCCAGGTGTCTTCAGCCAGCCTGAAGGCCCCTGGCTGGCTAAGCACATGACAAGCAGCCAACCCAAAGAAAGAAGGAAATTCATCTGTCCTCATTCACACAAAGCACGAGTCTTTACACAAATATGTGAAAGCACATCCACTATGCATCAGTAATAATGATGCCACTTCATTCCTTTTTAGTCTAAGGAGAAGATAATTTAGAATAACACACTCCTGGCTCTGCAGAATAACCAGCTACCACTTGGACAGTGGCTCAGAAGTCACTGCCTGCAAGCCTGAGGTTAACTTTGCCCAACCAACTGAGCTCCCTTCATGTAAGAAGGATTAGGATGATTCCCAGTCGCACACTGAGGCTGGCCAACCAGACCAGAGTCCCATAGCTGATTCCAGATGCAGATGCCAGCAGAAAATAACAGTTATGACTGGTCCTCAGCACTGTGTACACACATGTACAAGCTACAAGGGTACATTGAGAGCTGACACAGTGACTTTTAGTGCGTAGTCCACAGTTCCCTTGTAAGAAAGCACAAGATTAGAATTACATAGCAGAGAAATGCAGTTCTCTGTCACCAGAACTAACTCACATAAAATTTTATTTCATCAACTGACATAAGGGAATGACAAACATGCCTAACTACCTCTGCCCAGGACAAAAAGGAATATGCCAAGTACATAAGTAACTTAACTACTTCTGCAGATAAAAAAAATTATCAATTGTATCACCTCCAAAGTTGCTTATGTCAACATGGAACTAGGAATGGAATTGCCACTCTTAAAGTGCTCAGTGTTCATCAGTTACATGTTCCAGCCAGTTAATTTTTTAATACACCACAATCCAACTGTTCCATTCTTCTAACACCTAGGGCCACTAATTAAAGGCTTAGTTTGACTGGCAATGCACAGACTTGTTCCAACCAGATGCTCCCTGCCCCAAAGAGCTTGCTTGCAAGCAAATTAGAAAATAAGACAACTACACTTTAGCCACAACACAAATCTGCAAGGGCAGAGGAGTTGAAGTAGTATTTGGAAGAAAAGCATTTGTGTGACAACCCCCTACCCTGAGTTGCAGGGATGAACATAGGTAATTTGCAAAACACTCACTGAGTCAAGGGGAGTACTTCTGAAGGCCAGGTATCAGAACTCCATAGCAAACCCCAGAATATGCATTTTAAAAGCTGCTTGAACAATTAGACTAACAGTTCAGGAAGGGGTTCTCAGGGCTACGAGTCCAAACCTATTAAAGAAAAATACTGAAAAACCGTACTAGACTGTAATACTGGACAATCAATAGAAGATGCAGGCCTCATGTTACAGGCCTCTCTCGCTTTCCTTATTTGAAGCATTACACTACAGTATGGGACAACCCCCTGTTGTCACTCTTCTGTTTCACAAAGTCTGCTCTGGAGCAGACACAATTGCCAGCTATTATCAAGAATGAGTCCTAACCTGTAAGGTCTGATGTGCTTTTGGCTCTTATTTTCCAAAAGCCAACCCAAAAAACAGAGGTTTCTGCATCTGGCCTAATCTCTAGCAAGTAACACCAGACCACTGAAGCAAGAGGTAGAACAGCAGGCTGAGGCACGAGGCTCCAATTCACAAACCTTTTTTGGATTTAGCCACAGCAGGTGAAGGACTTTAAGGC
Organism: Chloroceryle aenea; assembly: GCA_013399075.1. Classification (NCBI taxonomy): domain Eukaryota; kingdom Metazoa; phylum Chordata; class Aves; order Coraciiformes; family Cerylidae; genus Chloroceryle; species Chloroceryle aenea. The sequence continues at coordinate 174,879 of VWZY01009341.1, forward strand.
AATGGGATGGACTGTGAACTGCAACAGCTCAGGAGTGGACACGCTGCCACTTAACCACCCCTGCTACAGGGGCACAGTGTCCAGTGGGAAGACAGCAAGGTCAACAGAACCAGTCTTCCAAGGCTAAGGGTTTAAATTTAAACACTAACTACCACACTTCACAGACCAGCCACCCTTACCAGAAACTACTGGAAGCACACACTAACCCAACACCAGGTGAAATGTCAGTCAGATGCCTTCCTTCCCATTACAGGGACTTCTGGTGAAGGGGCAATACAAGGACACTAAATTCCTCCTCAACACCAGCAGATCTCACGTTCAAGTCCTCTGAGCAGCCTTAGTTGCTAACTGCCTAAAGACCAACTTCAGGGGGAGGGGAGGGAGGGGGTGTGGAACAAGTAAAGGAAAGCCTATTACATCAACACCCAAAGCTTGCAGATTTGCTGGTTTCACTTACAGGAGGCAATGGTAGCCTCTTAGCTTTTCCAAGTGGAGGAAGACTAGAAAGATCTATCATAGCCATGCTAAACCAATTCAGGACACATGATACCAAAATGAGATCTTTACAGACAGCAAAAACTTAATCCTGAAAAGACTCCCAAAGCTTGGATGCCAGTCCGATGAAAAAAAAGTCTCCCAAGCTTACAAAATGAGTTGACAATTTACCCAAGGACAATCTCCTGAGGACTTTGCCTAATGGCAGCACTGTTGCAAGCTAGAAATACAACAGCAGCTTGCTTTCCCTTAAATTTGGGGGCTTCCAACAAAGGTCATAAAGCACAAAACCAACTGGGTAATGAAAGAGAAGAGCAGCTACATACACTTTTTAAATGTCAGAAAGCTCTTGGTTTGGGTGGTAGATGCAAATCAGTTCTTACTCCATCCATATTAACTGCTCATTCTCCACTTACACTACTACAAACCTGATTTTATGCTTGCACCTAACTTTTCACTAGGTTTCAGTGACAGTAGACTGGACCTTTTAAATAATGCAGGTACCATACATGCCAGAACACGTAGACACGCACTGACACAGACCACTGTGAGGAAGCTGAGAAGGCAGAAGTCCAATTTGTGCTTGGCAGCCCCACATTATCTGAGGGTAATAGAGGGACAAGGACATTTGGCCATGTCACAGGGTCCATGCAGTGCAGCAATGGGAAGCTCCCACTCCACTCACCACTTGTGACACCTATCCTGTGTCCATACCCGCAAGGAGTGGCCCAACACCTGAGACAGAGCACTGCACACTTTGTTAAGCAATTAATATGCTGGTACAAGGATCAACCAAGACCAGGCAGCTGCACAGGGTCCCCAAAGGCTTACAAAACCTATATAAACTTAGAATTTGAAAGTTTGGCTTTCAGCCCATACACATGTACACCAGTCATTGTACCACACCCCACAGCAGCCTGCAACAGTATCTTCAATGGTCTATGCATCAGCCTTGTGCGGAACAGCACAAGCTTAAGTCTCTCTTCTCTATTGAGCCTACAAAAATGCAGATCACCTGTTTGCAGCACAAAACCTTGGCACTACTATGAACAAAATGGCTGCAGATACCCACTCCTGCGGGTTTTCCTGCATGCCTCCAAGCATCCTGAAGGCTGTATGTATCCCTGAGAGCTCCTTCCAAAGACTCTCAATTTCACAACCTAAGGCTCAAAGGGACAAACAATAATGCTAATGGGGGCGATCACAGCCAATAAGGCCCTGAAACAGTGTTCAAAAGAAATCCCCCACTGCCATTGCAGAAATATTCTGCACTGAATCAGTCCACTACAACCTAAACCATTGCCCTTATTTTATTTTCAAAAATAAAATTCAATCCTGCCTCTCCCAAGAGCCACAGAATGCTCAAATCCCACAGGAAGTAGTAGAAAGACACAGCAAACTTTAAGGAAACATTAGCACTGTTTCTAACAAAGTTGCCATCAGCCTGTCCAGAGTGACTATGCAGAAGTGCAGCCATACGGCAATCCGCCTATGTGTAACACATACAAAAGACTCACTAGAGTCTGGTATACAGATCCCCAGCCCCCAACTCAGGCAACAAGGGCTGCTACTTTTCCCAGATCCCTTCTTTAATTTGGGGCCAAGCACTACAATTCCCACAGTAATGATAGCAATCCAGAGTAACTGCTGATTTCAGGGGGTATCCCTTAGTTCACAACACTTTTGCCAAATCAGGATCTGGTAATTTTCTGTAACTCACTCATCACGACTCCATTTTTACCCCACCGCATATGGCTCAAGAATTCCTCCTTGCATTCGGCAGGAAGGGCTTAGTTTTTCCTTATCCTGAATCTGTGATCCTCATTTTTCTTTTGAGCACTAAGAAAGGATGTAAGCAGAGTCTGGAAAGACATGGATCAATGCAGTGAGGCAGACTGCAAACTTTAGCTCAGATTCCAGCCTTCAGGACCAGAAGGGAAAGAAATGCAAATAATGAGCTGAAAGGCATATTAGCCAAATCATGTTTGTACAGCACCTAGCACAGTGAGGTTCTAGCCTGGCGAGGCCTGGGCGACTACAGATTGCACACATACAAAGCTAATGTATAGGCAATTGCCTGTGCAGTTAAATGTAAACCCCGTTAAAAATAAATACTTTCAAAAGACAGACAGATACATCTGCCTTTATCCACCTATTAAACCACACAGGCTAACTCTGAGAGCAACAAAGTAGACTTTAGCCTAGGCCAGTTCCCACCGAGCACACTGGCTAAGAGGAAACTGGCCCAACATAACAAACACTCCAAGTTACTCGCTTCTCAAGGCTCCGTTATTATTTACCTGAAAGGTCTGAAAAAACAACCGAACCACAATTGGCTGTTCTTACCTTTAGCTGGAAAGGTTGAATTTCGTTCAAACTTTGGTTCCTGAGCTTTTTGGTGAGGATCTTCAGCATGGTACAAATCCGAGGAGCGAAGAAAGGGTTAAGCATACACACACTCACGCATCTACAGCTGCCGAGCCGCTGCTGCTACGGCCGGAGGAGCTCCGCAGGGCTTGCATTCAGCACCCCCAGG
>VWZY01009341.1:190597-208792 GCA_013399075.1 Chloroceryle aenea
GCCAGTGGCGAGTCTGCGTGTGCAACTCCCTGCCAAGATTTTCCCATTGTCATGGTTCATTAAGTTCCTTCCCCTTCCTCCACCCACCAAATCCTGCTGGGTTACTGGAAACACTGCAGTCTCAATGTACCAGAGTCTTTAGGCCACCTATGGCACAAAGAGATTTTTCCAGGAAAGGCACTTAAGACAATCACAGTAAATCCTGACTTCTTTGCTACTTGCAACTGGTTCTTCTGCCTTACTGAAAAGGGCTGATAGCCTATTTCAACAGCATAAGCTACAAGCAGGGGAGAAAGAATGAAGAAAAAAAGAAAGTTAGGTGAATCTGTGTTCTAAAAGCTCTAGGACACCAAGGTAGCCAATCTGGTCCATATAAAACCACTCCATTCACTAACTCTGTCACTTTGTGATGACCAGTCAGGAAGTGTGCAAATTGTCTAGTGTCTCCTCCTCCCCTTAAACCTTAGGAAATTGGGGGGGGGAACACACAAAACCAAAACAAATAAAAAAAACAACAACAACAAAACCCACAACCAACCAACAAAAAAACCCCACCAACACAAAGACTCAAAAACCCCACGGAACCAATTACTGATGTTGTCTAAGACACAGAACAAGTCTATAAGAATCAAAATTTCCATATTACAGGGTGAGTTTTCATCTTCCAAATCCTTTGTCACATCTCTTAATCTCTCTGAACCTCCTAATTTTCAACATAGCAGCATCCTACCCACCTGTGCAGTGGCCGGAGCATTCTGATTAAGGTCACGACATAGGCAGGCACTTCAATTATATGTGTTAAAGTGACAGTTGGATCTTTTTATGATCGTGACTTGAAGGAAAATCAGACTGCTGATTAACTAGAGGTGGAAAACACTCCATAATGAATGCAATGAAGGCAGGACTAGGAGGTTCTTGGTTTCTTTCTCGAGGCTGGACTATTCTGTAGTTCTGCACAAGCCAATTCGTTTTTAAAAGCCTTGGCTCCCCAAACTGAAAAACGGAGGAAAATGCCTACTGCATAGGAGCAACATGAGATTTATGTGTATAAATACAATGGCAAAGTTCTTGGAAGCTGTCAGATAAAGCATGTCGCATAAGAACAGAGAACAAATTAAATATGGCTAATAGCTTTATCGTAAAGGAAGTAGCAAATATCTTTTTCTTTATGATGCTGAGAAATATAGGGAATGAACAGCCTCTTCTTACACTGTACCTTGCATTTTCTTGTTGAATATTCCCTTATAGATCTTGCTGCTGAGTAGAACTCAAAAGGACTCACACGTTATTGTCTTAGCACATCAGACACAACCCTACAGAGAAAGAAATGTGAACAGAAACAAGCAGAAGTTTTCTTGTACCATCAGAGATGTGGGAAAAGGAGCAAGGAAAAGTGGCGAATCACAAAGCAGGCCCAGTGGTGAGGCCAAAACTGGGGAGAGAAGCATCAAAAGCAGCCCCAGGCATCTGAGAGGAAAGCACGAATGGGATGAAGACAATACAATAATAGAGAAATAAAACCCCTAGCCCACTGGGGCACATTCAGATTAAAGGGCAGGGAAGAGCCAGACTGACAGCTCTCTTGAAGCTCTTCCCCAGGGATCAAGGCATTGGGTGCTTTTTGGATATAGTACAAAGACTTTAGGCATTTCTGTTCATGCCAGCTCCCTTCATTACTTGTTCCTCAGTGAACTAGAGTTTTCTCCCCATTGTGGCTTTCCCCAGTAGCCTTACCTGCACCATTAATGCAAGTGCTGCTTTCTTCTGCCCACAACAGCAGCCAAAGACAACACACATGCATACTCCCCACCATTGCCTGCCCCACCAAACCTACCAAAGTACAAAATTTGCTGCCGCAACTTGCTAAAGAATTCCTTGTTTTGGAAGGACAAAAGTCACAAGGTTTTAGTCACATCTCAGATGCTCTCTTTACCCAGCATACCCCCACTGACCTAATGTGTGAGAACAATTAAGCAATGCTGACCAGCTCCATTGCATCTTCACAACCATAAGAGCACACAGCAAGCCAGCTTTGAACAGGCACCACTGTAGTGGTGCAAACTGGAAAGGCAGATAGTTAATCTCCCTTCCCTCCATAACTCCAGCAGAGATACACACATGGGAATACCCTGACATGCTGTTTAATGGCTTTTAAAACATTCTGGCTTTGCCCTACGATTCAGAGCCCTCCTCTGCATCTGAGTAGCATTGCACATGCAGTGTAACAGGCCAGTAAAACCTGGGCATGGTGTAGGTGCACCTAAAGCACCTACCCCCATCTCCAGTTCTACAATAAGTCATCCTCACAGACCCTAGATAACAGACACAGCCTGGTTTCCTCCCCAAGCTTTGACTCACCACGTTGATGGCAGAATGCTTTTGATGTAAAACGTTGGGAAGAGCTTGAGTATCAGAGCTGCTGTTTCTCCTGGCTCAGAGATTCACTAGGGAATGCTGGTCCCTTTGCATTCCTAGATCTGAGGAGCTTAGCTTGATTCCAGAAACATTAAAGGTGCTGAGCTGGGAAGGAAGGGAAGATCCTGCCATCAACAAAGGACCAGTTGCAAGTCTGGAGAAGGAGTCTATTCAGTAATTAAGATATCCTTATTTCCCCTGAGAAGCCTTTGGCCTGGGGTAAGGTTCTAAGTTCAATGTCATTCTTCAGACAGGTAATTAAGCAGGAAGCTGGTGGAGGAAGCAATCTCTTCAATCTCTCCTTCCTGCTTCCATCTCCACATACTTCTTGCACCATGAAACTGAATTATTTACCTGTGCACAACCTTTACCTAGTGCCAACTGTTGGGAAAGCTATGACTTCAGGGACAGTGCTGAAAAGGTCACTGAACTGCTAAAGTCTTTCAGCATCTCCATCACATCCAAACAATGGCAGACAGTTTGCTCTCTGCACCTCCTTCCGTGGCTACAATAAAAAGCGAGCAGCCCAGCAGTTAATGCTTGCAACTCAGAGTCATTGAAATTACACAGGGCCCAATTCCAACCTGGCTATTGTGCAAGTCTGGGAAAGGCACCAGTTCTCCCTATGCTTTCCTCCACAACCCCCCAAGTGAAACAAAACACCCACCAAGTAGCAGGCTGGCTCGTCTGAACAAATTAATAGCTGTAAAACAACCTGAGTTCCACATAGGTCAGTCAAAGCCATTGACAGGTGTCTGACACTGGCTATCAGCCCCTCCTTCAGAAACAAAGGGCAAAAAGAGGCTACCTTAGGTAACTTCAGAATGACCCAGCCTCAGCGAGACATTTGACATCATTCAGATACCTAAGAGTAACATTTATCCATCAGGACTGATATAGACTACACTTGTGCCAGACAATCTGGAGTTTTATAGCCTCCCTCTCAGGGACTTAAAAAATTTAAGCATCTAAATAACATCAGCTGCCTGAAACCTAAATACCTTTCAAGAGCAGGGCCTCAGGATTAGCCTGCTAACCAGGAGCACCTAACTTCATGCCACTGGGAACACCAGCCCTGGTATCTTGCCTGATACTTGTGAAGAGGCAATTGAGGATTGAGAACCACCTAGTTAATTAAAGCAACATATCTTGCTTCTTAATAGAGAGATATATCCATGTTAATCTTCTGGTCATGCTGCAAAATATCCAAAGGCAATGTTTTGTTTTCAGTTTCCCTCTTCCTTAATGGCAGCTTGTCCCTACCCCTCACAATCAGTCACCCTGCAGTTCATAGCTATAAATATTTTGTCTTGCTTGATAGTTGTAACATTTCAGTGTCTCTAACCTCAAACTTCACTTCATCCACTGCTCTTTTGTGGCAGTTTCTAAGCTGACCTCCTCCTGTAAAGCTGTGCAAGTTGTTAGCTCTGCATTGACTTGTCTTTAAGCTCTGGGTGCCAAGCTGTTCCGTAACAGGTACCTGAAGGAGTAGTATCAAAGGAGAGCAAGCTCCTGCCCTGGGCAACTCAGAGAAGATGCAAGCCAGTTGCCTGAATCTCCAAAGGCAGCAGAGATGCCCATCTCTGACTGAATAAGATGGACTAAACTGGGAGGCATGGTAGACAGAAAGCAGTAATAGAGAAAAAAAGGGACAGGATGGGTAGTCAGGAGAAGGGAAGAGGGAAGTGTAAGGCAGGGGGAAGTTCAAGTAAGAGAGGCAGTGGGGGAGAGGCAGGATGTTTAGGGAGAAAGAGGGTTTGAAATAAAGGAGTGAGGTGACTGACAGAGTGGGCATGACTTAGAGTCAGACATGAAATTTAGCTGAGGAGACAAGGTATGCAGAAGAGTAAAGATCAACTGGAAGAAGAAACAAGCAGCTGTGGATATGGATGGAAAATCTAGTTACAGACATAGATTCCTACCTGCCAAGTCCTAGCCATAGAAGTAGTTTTGGAATTGCTGTACAGTGAGTGGCCTTAGTGAGGGCCAAAGAAAATTTAATGTCTTTTTACAATGGGGCTGAAACATCTGATATGTTGTCCAAAGAGGACATGTCTAACATGTGACTGGAAAGGATGAAACTCTGTAACCTGAAAACACTTCCTAGGCAGACAGTTCAGGAGTTTTGGGGATAGTTGGTGGGTAACAGCAGGAGAAGGTGGCATTAGTATTTCTGGAGGAAGAAGAGCAGAAAGGGTGTGCAGAGAATATGAATGGATTGAAGGAAAAGCAGCACCGGTACCATTGCTCCTAGCCTCTTGGGCAACCATGTGCAAATGCCCTAGATGAAGCTGGCTTTGCTGCAGGCTTTACAGCTAATGCCATTTTAATTTCTGACATGTCACTAATGGAGAAAGATTTAACATGTATTTATTCAATGTCACTAAAAATACTCTGGCAGTTGTGGGGGAAGGAGGACAGGGCTGATTGATGGGGGAGGGTGGGGAGGACCTGCACTTTTGTGAGGACTGAAATGTGATGCTTACAAATGGGATTTTGAGAGGCTCTATCCCTGTATCTGCTGAGTATCCTCTGCCACAAAAACCCACTGTCAAGTGTCATGTCAAATCAGGGAAACTGTGGGCAGAGACTGAGAGAGACCCTTCTCCTAACTGCAGCTTGATGGACAGAAAGTGATTGTACTGCTCTGGCACTGCCAGAACCTGGCAGGTTCTCACTGAAAACACACACTGTTTCCGTGGTAATGAAGGAAAAGTTTAATCTGATTTCACTCCAGGTGAGTATGTTCAGTGCAGTGAGTCCCTTTGCCACTGTTAGCATTCACTGTGTTATCTGTGATTGGTCACCTGGCAGGTTTTAATCTGTTTCACAAAGTCTGCAGAAAGTGTGGGGCACCCAGGTCAGATGAGACAACAGCTGGGTGCATCATTTTCTTCCTTCTCCTGTATGGTGCAAAGCCAGGTCACTGGCTCCTCCTATCTCATGCTTCTCCCTTGTTTCTGCATGGAGAGGCTTGGATCTGCAGCAAGGGGTGGCAGAGAACCTTCACCTTCTTTCTTCTTGTCCCATAGCTGGATGCAGGGTGTACAGATCTGCCCCTGTTTCCACACTCTGTGATCTGGAAGGTAGACAACACACTGGGCAAGGGACCATGGCTCCCTGCACTCCCCTGGTAAGCCTGCCCTACCTTCCCTGGAATAGTGGATAAGAGGATTTAATGCTTCCTGGGTCAGGAGTGACTGTGATGTCCTGACTCCTCCAAAACCAACAGGCTTTTGGTCAATAAATCATAATACAATAGGAGGTGTCTGTAGAGTATGCAGCTCTGTCCCTGTACTTGCTAATTAGAGATAGACTCACATAAAATGCTAAGATTCAAGCCTCTGTGAGCACCAAGGGAACTTGGATCCAGATTAGACAGTGCTTGGATGCTTTGGTGATTGGCATCTTAGAAATTACATAGATAGACAGAGCACAGTAGAAATAGATGGGACCTTGCAGCTTTGGCTCTTCTCTGCTAGTTATAATTATTTAAGATGATGTTTCACATCACATTCAAACTCCTGTGCAGATAGCAGCAGCAGAGAACAAGAGATCTCAGCCACCTAGGAGAGGATTATGTGGATATGACAATGTTCAAACCCACTGGGCTCTGCCACGCTGCATTATTTAAGCCCAGTAACCAAATTTAGTAACCAGCCCCTGAGGCGCTGAGAGAAAAACACAGCTTCCAGAGCTCCTTCCCTGCAGTCCTGTCAGCTCCCTCCCTTAAAGGAGCCACCAGCTTTTCTCTTCTTCTCTCAGCCCCACCAGCCAGGCCTGACCTCCCACGTTGCTCCCACGGAAGTCCTTTGTGCAGGTGTAACACGTGACCCAGTTACAAGCCACCACACAGAGTATGAAGCCGTGGGAGACCAGCACGAAGTTACCTGCATGAGGAAAACAAGAGCAGTCCCAGCTCTTCAGGATGCAGGGCACAGGGGTTGCATCTGTGCAGTGATGCATGAGCTCAGGTATGGATGGGACAACCCTACAGCTAGTACACAACCTGCCTGGACTACTGGCTGCTTCCCAGCTGTAGCTGATACAGATACCTGTATCTCTAGTAGATATCTGTGTGTGCTTAGGCTGCTAATGCTCTCTGCTCTGCCTGGACCTGGCTCTCACCTTCCTGCGAGCTTTGCAGCTCCAGTTAAAGCTATGCATGAACATGCCTGCTGGTAAAGTGTATGGACAGAAGGAATTCTGGACATGCAGGACAGGCTCAAACTTGTGCTTGGGTGAAGATCTCTCCTTGCCTCCCTTAGCCACCAAGCACTGCAGCTGGTGGGAAGAGGTGGGCTAAGCTATACCTCTCACTAACTCTAACCTTCCCTCAACAGCAGAGCTTTGTCACTGCTCCACAATGTCACAATGACAAACAATGGCCTTTGTCATTTTCAAAAGAATAAAGGCAAAGTGAGCCTCGGAGGCTTGGGCAGACCCTCTATGCTGGCATCTCAAGACAGTTGGTCATCCGGCTTGTGTTCAATGAGCAGGTGCTATGCCACAGCAGGCCTCTGTCTCCCCAGTAAGATGGGAGTGCCCAAGTCCATGTACATGGCCAAGCTCTCTGGAGTGATCTATGGGAAGGAGAGATTAAACAGAGTGAATATTTAACCAGCACTGTGTCAAATGCAAACACATGTCCACTGTGGTGTTTGTCATCACAGGGCACTGATCTTATACATACATTTGATGCAACACAGCTTAACTCCCTGTTGATTCTGGCAGAGCTGGATTGAGAGACCCAGAATTTACCTTGGCGTGTGAAGAGGTCATTTCAGTAAAACCCAAGCTCAGCCTCAGGGAGCCATGAAATAGTGCTGAGACCTGCCGGTACTGTAGGTGACTCCTGCCACTGTGGCTATTAACTGCAAGGCGTGTCCTCTCCACGGCGGCAATGGGACGCCATAGCCTCTTAAAACTGTCTGCCATCTCTTAGATCCCTCCCTGGCCTTCTGCCTAGAGCCCAGAGGCAGCGAGTCGGAGACCAGTGTTTACAAACACAGCCTCTTAAACTGTGTGTGGAATGAGAAAAAGAAGCAAGCCCAGCTGAAAAGTCGGGGGAGGAGAAGATCTCATTTAAGCTCACAGGGAACATCTTCCTGAGCTGCCCCTTTTGACCTAGATGAGCTACAGCCGAGCTGCCAGCATGAGGAACAATGGCAGACAAGAGGGCTCTCCAGGCAGTCAGGGCTTCTGCCATATCTGCCTCACACAAGCTGGGCTGCTCTGGTTGCTGCTCTGCCAGGGAGCATACAGCAAGGCTGATCATAAAGGCCAGCTTGGTGAGGAAAGAAGGACTTTGGGGTCACATGGATGGTGCAAACTAGTCCACAGGCCATGAAATCCCTGCCATCTTGTGCCATTCCCAGACACCACACTGTGGGTATTCAGGATTGAATGGGCTTTTTAACTTCTTTGTTGGTGGTGGTGGTTTTTTTGCAATACTCAGCCTGACCAAATTCAAAAATGGATTATTTATCACATACCTCAAATTCCTTGACACATATGGCCTATTGCACCAGTGCCCCTAAGCTACCCCTACCCCACAGTCATTTTATCTGTAAACCACGGGCTCCTTCCCAGTACTCCTATTGTTCCAGTGACCACCAGAGCTGATAGCAACATTGGTGGATGGTCCTGGCAAGCAGGCAACACTCAGCATAAACAGAATTCTTCTCTTTTCCTGAGCTCCGTGCCCAGTCAGCTCTACCCTCTACCACAAGGACCCTCACCAAGGTGCTGTGAGTCTGTGCTAGTGAGGATGGCAGTTGTGGCTGTCATGTGGACGTGGAGAGCTGTCCTCAACCAATGCATTATCACCGGGACACCAAATGACTGTCAGCTGTTGGCTGTCTCTTGCTATGCAGCACTGGGTGTAACACTCGAGAGCAGTGTGATTTTCTGTGAAGCCAATTTACTTCAGTCCTTTCTGAGGTCTTGTCTCGAGGGGGAAATTCTCCGGCATTGCTGTTGTGGGAGAAGTTATTCTGCAACAATTTAAAATAGCTGCCCATGGGGACACAGTATGCTGGAAAAACAGTCATTTAATGCTGGTGGGATCACTCCAGTGCGTGAGCCTAGATTTTTCTCCTCCTTCCTATCCACTGGAAATTAGCTTGCTCGATTCAGCTGCAAGCTCTTTGCAGGCAAGGATATGAGGGCCATGGTTTGGCCTGTGATCGGCCAGCCGGCCAGCTCTATGGGCTGGTGTGCTCTCCTCACTGCTTCAAAATAAACGCCAAAGTGTGCAAATGTGCAAAGCTAGCGTGTAGCCTGTCCTTGGGAAGGGGTGTGACTCCTCAGCCTTCTCTGGGGACCCACGTGGAAACTGAGCTGTGAAAAAAAGAGTAACAGTCCTGGTGAGAGCACAGCAGACTTCCAGCAGCTGTGACTAACATTAAACCACTTGGCAAAGGGCTTCTCACTCTTGCTCTTTCTGCCTCTCCCACTCTTTGTGAACCTCAGAGAGGGCATAACTGGAATCCTGTCTGGGGAAGGGAAGGATGAAGAACATGTAGATGCCCAGCCTGGGAATTCCTACAGCTATTGCTCGTACCAGGCAGACGAGAGCCATGTGCAGCGACTCACAGGAAGGGAAAGGCGTGACATTGTTTGTGTGAAATATGTACAGCCCAGACCTCGGTTTCCTTGGATGTAGCAGCAAGGCCCAGGGTCTGGCCGGCAGCTTGCCACCCCCCATCCCTGCTCTCTTATACTAGCAGGGATGCATCTGCAGCAGCAAACATCCAGGCAGAGGAGATTTTCAGGATGGGTTGCTTAGCGGGGAGGGAAGGGTGAGTGGGTGTGGAAGAGGATAAACCTGTAATGTAATGTGCAGAAGCAGGCCTCAGATTTCCTCCTAGGACTCAAACTCACCTTGTCAGAGCTCTTATCAGTGTTCGGTCACACTCATGCGGGGAAAGAGCCATTGCTGCCTGGTGCTCTGGGCTCCACTCTTCTTCTGCCCTGGACTGATGTGGTTGCAGCCTTCCTCAGGGCTGACTCGACTGCAGCTGAAAGCCACAGACGACATGTGGATGCAGCAGAAACAGCCATACATAAGCTGTGCTCCAGCACACTCAGGATGAGGCAGTTGCCTCAGGGGGAGGAAAAACTACTTTGGGGCTAAAAATCTGCTGATTGCCTTACACAGAAGCAGGCTCAGGAGAGAAACTCCCTTGTAGAGTAGCTGAGCTCTGTCCTCTCTCCTCTGCACCACAAACACGTGCCACTGGTGTAATACCCTTCTCATCAACTGAGTTCACCAGCCATGGCCCATCATTATCTGCTGAGCAGCAGCCTTCCTTCCCAGCCAGACCATCCTCTCATAACACTAACCTCTCTGAGGTGGGGGAACAGGGGAATAGCACTTTTAAAGCAGTTTGCCCCACAAACTATGGACCCAATATTGTTTGCACTGCAGTTCAAAAGCAGGAATAAGATCAGCCTTCTTGCTTTTTTTCTGGACAGTCAATAACTAACCTCTGGGACCTGGCTGCTTACACGACATGGAGAGAAAATTTCTAAAAGACAGCAATAAAGAGGACGTGGGTGCAGGGGGAGGAGGAAGGCAGGGAGGGGGAGAGGAGGGATACGTATGTCACAGCTTACCTCAGAGCCAGAATTAGAAGCTGGGTAAAAAAACACAAAATCATAGCAGGAAATAATGTGTGGCTTAAAATAGCAACATCAAATGGGAGCGAGAATGGGGAGTGGGTGGCATTTGAGGTTGTTGCTCTGTTCCTCCCTCAATGGCAGGGTGATTAATATGTCTATGCTACTTCTGTTTATGTAACAAAGGGCACTAAAGGCCAAAGCTGTATTTTCACTAACACTGCAGGGGTGTCTGTGAATTTTTTCTTCCCCCCATAGCATTAAGTGGGAGGATCTGCACTTGCGCTTCCTGCCCCAGAAACAAAACAAAACAAAACCAACAAAACAACAACAACAACAAAAAAGCAACAACAAAACCACAACAACACACACACAAAAATCAACTTAAAAACAATGCATGCTTAAGTACTGCACACACAGTTACATTTCCATGACTTGGCAGGGCTGTACAGAGATCTTTAAGGCTTTGAAGGCATTCTTCTGTCTTTCATGGCTCCGCACAGAAAAAGTCTGTTCCCAGAACACACCTGTAAATGTGGTTGGGCTGTCTCTGGATGGAGGCTGCACTGTAATAGCAGGCACAGTATCACTGCATGTTACTACACATTTTCTTGCTTGTTCTCTGTTTGCAGTGAATCATAGGTCTCTGAGACAGGTCATGCCATCAGTTCCTTGCCAGTGCAGGATTGTTCCCAGCCCTATACTTAAACTCTCACGTTTCTCTTGGGAGAGGGTGATTCAGACTGATCAGTCTTTTCTCTGCCCACCTTGTACCCTGAGGACTGTATTAAAGACTGGCAAGCGCTCAAGTATTTTGGTAATGAAGGGATATTTCTCTTGGGTGCATCAAGAATTATTCAACCTATTGCATCACTGTTCACTGATGACGCTGAAGTTATCTAGAAAAGCATTTGAGGGAGGTATGGCATTTGTTTTTTAGCCTGCTGTGAGCTCCTCTGGACTAATCATCAGAATGGGCCAGCTCTGAAATAGCAGAGAAAGGTGGGAAAGCATCCCAAGTGAGATCCAAGGGGTGCAGGAAGCTTGCATCTCAGCTGGTTACGCTCAGTACCTCCCACTCATACAAAAGGCAGTGTGCTGCTCCAGCTCACTCCTCTCAGTCTCTGGTCCCCTCAGAGAGCAAAGGCATGAGCAAAGACCTTCCTTCACCTGCAGACACAGCATAAGCCTGCACCCCCTCACAGACACTCCTCCTATCAAAATACCTGTTTGCAAATATCCATACAAGCAAATAGCATAAGACCATATTTGTTGTGTGATAAAAACCTGTTGTGTGGGCCTGATTCTCACACTCTCTGACATTAGCAAGTATCTTTGACATAAGTCGGGCTGTGCTGCTGTCAGAGGAAGGAGAATCTGGCCCAGATCTGATGCAAATCTTCCCACAGGCAGGCAGAGCAACATGATTTGTTTAAACATGGCATGTTGGTGGCTGCAGACAGAGATCACTCCCAGTAACTCCATCAACATGTGTAATATCCTGCTAGTTAAATCCAGCTGTGGTAAATATCTCCACCATGTTATCCCTCTAAGAAAATACAGTACCTGTATGGAAAAAATTCTTCAGAATGTTTCCTGTCTGGAGCCAAAGCTTGCCAGGGACTGAATTTCCTGTGAGGCTACAGTTGGGAATGCAAAGCAAAGAATCTAACAAGAAAATGAGATGATACATATTTGAACCTGCTCTACAGAGATCCTTCTCAGCAAACACATTCCCCCACCACCCTGTTTAAATAACAATGAAGCAGTTAGGTTTTCAAATATCGACTGGGTTATTTTTCCTTAGTAATTCTTAGTTTTACCCCATTGCCTCCCTTTCTGCCTATTTTTTTCCAGCTGCAATTCTGTGACTTACACATCCTGAAAATGAAAGAGGTTGTTTTTGCCAATATCAAAGTGCTATGCATCCTTTCAACCATCTGGAAATGGATTTTTTATTCTTCCCCTCTCCCAACCACACATGCACGTGCACACACACAACCAAGTCTTTGTTTCTTGGAATCATTTCCCGCACCAAAGCTGATGGCCATGAAAAGAATTCAATAAAATAGTTCCATGGGCATTAAAAGGCCAAGACAGAATAAACAGGGTGACTTCCTGGCACTTGTTCTCATCCAAACTGCCACCTCACAAGGAAGTGATGAATGAAATGGAGCATACGGTTTGGTGGTTAGAGATTAAGAGAGGTAGTTTAGGCTCCTGTGTTTTTGTGCTGGCTCTGCTGCAAATCTCCTTTGTCACTAAAAGCGAGCTGCCTCCCTGCCTAGTGCCTCACCCCCCTAGCTATAAATAGGGATACAACTTTCTAACCCCATGGGATGATCAACGTGTTCATGTTTGTGACATGAGCTGATCTCCAGAGATGAAAGAATAATCTAAAGTGAAAATTGCCATGATAGCTCTATGCTGAGACTAATAGAGTCAAGCAGGACAGTCTGAGAGCCAGAGACTAGACTTGTTCATCTCTTGCCCAGAGGCAAATGTTAAGTGAACTATGCCACCATGCTATCCAGATGACTGCAGGTCTGCAAGAGGAGACAAAGAGCCAGAGCCACACTGACTGGTACAAACATGCTTACGGTGTCCAGCTGAGAATGAGTAACAGCTGCTTGCTCATCATCCTGATTTCTGTCACTACTAGTGTTTCTAAATGCTGAAGTGTCCTGATGCTATGACTCAGGGCTGTGAGTCACGGGCTGTATGTCTCTACTGCATGGAATCACTCATTTGCTCTCTCCGATGAGATTGCAGAAATCACAGATCATCTTGGGTCTCTTATAGTGGTAAGTCTTGAAAATAGAGACAGATATTTACAAACACATCCAGAACAAAGTCATTCTGTCTCCAGTGGCTGTCTATTGGGGATTCATACTGGAGATCAGTTTTGCATACATGCCTCCATGCAATAAATCTAGAAAAAAGTAGAACTCTTTTTTTCCTTCTGTGGACATTTAATTCCTATATACCCAAAGCTCTGGTAAATCTAGACTAAACAGGATGCTGTGCAGGTAGCATTGAACCTTTTGTTTTTCTTGCTTTTACCAACCCCTTATTTAGACCTGAAATACTGACAGCAGTGTGACATGATGCTTTTTGGCACCAGATTCACCTCATCCTTGTCCAGGGTCTCCAGCCTTCCTGGTAAGGAAGCTTTGATCTAATAGCATTCTCCTAACCTCAGTGCTAGGCTGCAATTAGTTGCACACAGGGCTGCAGCGGGAGCCCTCTATGAACTGGATGGCCAGACCTCTGACAACACACCAGGTACTCCTGAGGTGTCATCAAGAGCTGTTTTCACCAAATACAGGGCAGCAGTCAGTTTTCCCATCTACAGACTGTGATGGCAACCAGCTGCACGTCAGGAGCTCACCTCCAGCTTATATACATTCTCTGTTGATACAGGTGCAGCTTGAAATGGCTGCTGCTTCCTCTTGAGATGAGGGAGCAGGGGCTCACCTCAGCACTGAGGTGCAAAGCCCTGAGTGATGTCACCAGCTGGGAACCTCCTGCACTGCCTGCCCATACAGCAACTAATCAGTGAAGTGGGGGCCCCACGGTGACAAGAGTGGGACTGCCGATACTCCTCTAGTGGCAATGCGGTTTGTGTTGGCAAAAGAGTGTTTCTGTTGGCATATGCCTCTTCCCTAAACTGATGAAGTCATGCCTGGTTTTGCAAATATCTCTGCAGTGAGGTGTTTTGCTGGTGTAAAGATGTGGTAAAGAATGACTCTCCCTGCTCGCAGCCAGTCTGAATCCTTCCCCCCAAAGTACATAAAAGACTACGACACCCTCTCTGAGGGAGCTTTCCGTGTGCTGAGACAGGGCGAGTGCACTTACATGTCTGAACTAATGCAGACAACCACCAAGAGCCGTACTAGGAAGGCAAACACAATGGTCAGAGCACAGGGACTCCCGAGTGACAGGAAGTGACTTCAGCACACCAATTCCTCTATTCCCGTAACTCTCTGTGGGTTTGCCAATAATCTGTATCGTCCGTGCTGAGAAAGGAGAGCCTTTGCTAACTGATTACATCCTCCTTTACTTACTGTGGTCAGCCAGTTGCTGCGTGCCAGAAACAGCTGGTATGATTGATAGATAAACACATGTCTCGACCTATTTTTTTCTGTCTGCTGTAACCACATCCATCCTTGCAGCCACCAGAAAGGCAGTTCTAGAAAGGAGGGAAACAACACTGAGCAGTTTTGTTGCCAGTACTAGATTGCTAGAAACACTAACCCAGGAAATCTCAACTTTTCCCACTTGTCTCTGTAAAATATGGCAGGTCTCCATGAAGGTGGACAGGATGATCCCAACCCTTCCTACCACCTTCCAACAACAGCAATTCCCACAGCCCAGCCACCCCTGCAAGTAAGGCAATTCATCTGCCAGACCAAAGAACATGCAGAGCTTGAGACCCCAAGACATCAGGACCCTGACATACCTACCACCTTTCAGTTAGAATCTGTGTGTGCACTGAGGCAGGGTTGGGTCTAACAACACAACCTGAGACTAAGCAAGAAATGTGCAAGACCAGACTCCTTAAGGACAAGCATGAATGCATTTGAAATTTTACCCCATTTTGATTAAAGATCTGTGCACCTTGAGTTCAGCATTTCTGCATAGCCTACAGGCATTCTTCGAATGCAACAGCACAGTTAAGTTTATTACTTCAGAATCACCTCTACTCCAAGCATATCATCCTATTTTAAGCAGCACATCATAACAAAAGACATCTCGGGCCAAATTTCTCTTCCATTTGAGTCACGGGAGTGACATCAGAGATGGAGTTAGCCCAGATTGTTAGGTGACTAAAAGATGGTCATTTTTATTGTGTTTTTTTTTTGTTGTTGTTGTTGTGTTTTTTTCCAGTATTAGTTCCTGGAATCTGGTTTGTAAACGTGGCCCTTCCCTTGCTGTTAGCTCACGCCATGAGGCAGGCAGGAATGTTCAAATAAAATCTTCTTTGACCTTTCTGGTACTGAGATGATTGGTTTTGCTTTTTTGGAGGCTTCTGAGAAGCTCCCACAAGCCTCTGTGTCTCCATCTCCTGAACTGCATCTGCAGCATCCAACCACAGTCCCTCCGGAGGGCAGCGTGGCTCTCAGTGACGACACCGCACTCTTAATTTGTTCCAGCCTGTTTCACACTGACATTTTAGCACTGACGTCATCAGCTGCTGAGATTTCATTGCTGCTGCTAAGAATAACAGCCCTTCTTATCCCCCACCTTACAGCAAATAGTAATTTATTAATACAGTAAGGATCTAGGCTTATCTTTTCTGACACAAATCAGGTTCTGGTGGTTAAAAGAAGTAAGAGCAAAACACTGAAGATGCTTATATGTTATGTCAGCCTGAGACCCCAAAAAAGCCCCAAACCCCAAACCATCTAAAGTGTATTGTTAAGTGGTAAGTGTTATAAAAAATGAATGGGAAAAGTCCAGACTGATTTGTTTTAAGGCTTCTTGCTGGACAGTCTTAGGCACTGCAAATGGCTTAAATAGCCCCAGAAGTCCCTTCCGAAGCCCCTTCCAAATCTCCTAGGCTTTATATCTTGAATATCTGCTTATACTGATGCAGTGTGGATGTAAAATACTGCCAAATCAGAATTCCCCATTCTGACTTTGGGTCCTGAACCAAATCCCATTGATTTCCGTGGGAGGATTTCTATTAACTTGAATGGGCATTGAATCAAACCTAAATTGGCAGTGCTCTGCACCCATTTGGCGTAGTGTAGTTCTCTGCATAAGGTGGAGAATTAGGTCCAAAGACACTGAGAAATGCTTTAATTAAGAGCATTAACGAAGAGAGAGAGCTTTTCCGTTGTTAAGCTGAGAAACTGAATTTGTTCTACACTTTTAATGACAAAGGGACAGCTTTTCAAAGACAGTCTAAAGATGAAGCTGAGTGCTTACAGGATGTCCAAGAAATGTTTAAGGGCAAACCAGGTGCTGAGGAGCATTTCAAAGCAACAGGTCTGTTCACTTATTCACGTGCTTGTGAAAATCCTAGGAGGTACCTATTTGCATTTTTCGTAGCCTTATAAATCTGATCATAAGTCATAAGATGACATAAGAAGTCAGCAGCCAGCTCCACCCACTGATTCCTGATCAGCACCTGGGCCCTCGGAAGCACACTGAGCAGCGGCTGAGAGAAACTGGCACCAGGAGCAGTAACTGCACCAGGTATTGCCTGTAGGTACCTGCTCCCTATAGTCCCTCCTCACAAAAAGAGACTGGCACTTCTGTCAGGTGCAGAAACTCCTCTGCAGTCCCTCCTGGTCAGGGGTGACAAAGGCCTTTAAAAAGCAGACACAGAGAGGTCCTAGAAAATGTTATTTTCAACCAGTGCTGGGCAAGTCAGTGGCTAGCACAGCTTCCGCTGCAGCAGCAGAGCTGACCCCAGACAGACTGGCATCCGGTCAAGGAGAAAACTCTAAACGTCTTTGTTGCCACTTCCCTATCAGCTCTGAGGTCCAGCATCATTTCCTATGTTGCTGCTGACCCTCTCAAGCGCCTTCCTCTGCTGCTTGATCTTTAGAAACTGAAGCATTTATTAGCTCCACATGTCCCTTTACTGCAGAATACGGAAAGTTTTAGGAGCTGGCCATTCCAACGGATACTTGGGTTACTTGGCAGGAGTATTTTGCCTGGCTGTTATTTTTCATTTGGACTTAAGTGCTTGGCATAGTCTTTTTCTTGAAAGCACAGGGAGATTTATCACGAGACGTGAAAGACAGGCATCTCTGCTTAAAAATCCTAGAGGCTGCAAGAGATAGAAGATGAGAGCAGCATTGTTACGTTCAGATGCCTTCCCCTGAGGTGCTGCAGAGGAAGAGATCCAGAAAAGGTAGATGCTGGAGAGGAAACCAAAGAGAAAGAGAAAGTGAAAGTGTTGTTAAAGCCGAGCCTTGAAAATGAAGTACAGGAGCTAGGAATGTCTCCTCCGTGCCTGGCAGCCATTCTCATTCAGCCTGAATTGGTCAGCAAGGTCACATGCTGCTGGGCCGCCCCGAGCATATCTCTGAGCTGATGTACTTTTCCCCGCAGACATCAGGACAGACTCGGCTGGACGTCTGAGGGATTGCTGTGGACACCTGATTTCCTCAAACCCCCGAGCTAACCTCTTCCTCCCCATTACTAATTTCCTTGGACCTCCTCCCACACTCCCCCTGCAGTTCCTCACCTCGTTCATTTTTACACACAAAAGACATTTGCTAGATTACACCACCTGCTACTGGAGTAAGTACCAGGTAAAGAGACAGGAATGTACCAGGAGACATATCCCCTACAAACTGAGGAAGGGAAGAAAAATTCTTGTCTGGCATCGGCAGGCACATGAGCCCATCTCCAACCAGCTCCATTTGATAAAACCCGCTTCTGATAAAACCCCTAAGTTGGAAGTTAAAAAGGTGCTCAAAAAATCACATGTAAGTTGCTAATAAAGCTGTTTGCTGTGGACAGTAGGGACTCAGATACACTCATGCCCATGTTGTGGAGTCAGAGGGCCAGATGATTCCAGAGCTGGTTCACCTCCAAGAGGGTAATTCATGACTTGGAGCCACACACTGAAAGCAAAGCTGTGCCCAGCAGCGATCCTGGATGTGAGCGGGAATGCTGCTGCCCCATCGTATACTTTTTGGTTTCTTTTGCTGACACCTACAAAGCTGCTCCCAGCTTCAAGCTGTGGCCCTGAATCTGTTTTGTACCAGTTTTACCCCAGTGCTGTTCCATAGAGGACCAGCTTTTAGCCTCAGCTTCCCCAGGGCGAGCAAGAAGGGGAATGGGCTTACGCTTTTATATGTTGCTTACGCTAAAAAGAATCATCTAATTAAAAATCACTGGAAACCACATGCATTTGCAGGAATGGCTCCACTTCAGAGGAATCTCTCGAGGCAAATAAGTGAGTAATTTTCAAGGGTTTAGACATTTATGAAAATAGCCTCTATAGTTACACTCACTAGGATAAAATTACAAGTGTTTTCAATCCTCGTACTTCAGGGCACAAACTGATCCTCAGCTGGGGACCAGGGAGGAATTTCCTCCCAGAGGATATTATTGTTCTGTGAGGTATCTCATGGGAGATTCATGTCTTCCTCCAGAGTATCTGGCACTAGCCACTGGAGGGGAATAAAAAAA
>VWZY01009341.1:209690-235858 GCA_013399075.1 Chloroceryle aenea
AAAAAAAAAAAAAATTAAAAAGATACTGAAAAAAAATTACAAGTTCCTGCTCAAAATGAATCAGCGCTCTGGTCTCCCTGCCAAGCCCCGTATTTATACGCTCTCAACTAACCGGGCAGCCGTATCTGCGCCCGCTTGACAGGCGGAGCGGCCCCCACTGATAGCACTGATGGGGAAAGAAAACGCGGCCGCGCTCTCTCGTGGGAACGGCACAGGGGTGCCGGGCGCTGGAAGCCGCACANGCTTTATATAAGCAGGCGTCAGAAGGTGCTAGTTGCCCGGATGACCCTCAGTGGTCTGGGGTGCAGGCTTCAAACCTGTAGCTGTCTAGCGACAGAGTGGTTCAATTCCACCTTTCGGGCGAGGCCAGCGAGTTGCACTTTTGCAAGGAGACATTTCGGTCACCGTCCTTTAACCTTACGCCACAGAGCACACCCTTGGAGCACAACAGGGAGGTTCCCCTCCACCAACACGTGCTCAACCAAGCTTGTTGCTTTTACATTGTTCTTTGACTGTCCCCTCAGAGCATAGCATGTGATAGACCAATGAGATGGTGGTGGTGTGGTGTGCTGAGCACAGCCGAAGCAAGGAAAATCCTCCTAAGAGTGTCTGGATGACAATTCAGATTTTAATTGGATTCTGCTCAGCGATGGATTTGGGTAAATGGTGTCACACATCCTACAAGAACAGAAAAGAAGTAAATAACAGAAGCCATTCTCTAGATCTGCTCCATATTGACGATAACCCATCTCCCACCCACGCTACAACAAAGATGCTTCACTTCAGCAGTAAGCACGGGTGCTAATAATGTCACCCAGCCCCACAGAAAATAAAGGTTAACATGAAGCTAAAAAACATATTCTTCAAGCAGAAGGCATTTATTTCATGATATCTTATTGCAATGACTCCAGCAGATAATTGTGGAACCTGTGGTTGGACAAGACTGCAACCACCCCCACAGCAGAGGACAGCGAGGATTTGGAGGGCATTTCTTTATCACCTCCTGGTCCCATAGGCAGGAAGGGCAATTCTGCCTCATGGATTCCCTGGAGGGAGAGAAGAAATATCAAGTGAATTACCAGGTCTCCAGTGTTCCGGGGTGCTTTTTGGAGGTGCAGTGCCATCTGGACTTAAGAAGATAAGCACCCCCGTGGATCAAAGCCAGAATGACTGTGCTTCCTTTACACCAAATGACTCACTCCAGCTGAGGGCCTGGGAGGAGAAGGGAAGGGCACTGAGGGCCCTAACACCACTCCTGTGGCTGCTACTACTTCCAGCCTGTCAAGTGCCCAAGTCAAGCAGAGAAGAGCAGCCGTGGTGCCGGCAAGGCCCATCACTCTGGAAATACACTGGCCTGTTATGGGAAATCTGAGGGGAAGCCCTCCCCTGCAGCTCCCACAGCACATGACTTTTTTTACGGCCTTGCAGGAGATGTGCATGCACTCTCTCCAGTGCAACTGGGAGCGCCCCCAGTCCCAGATGGCTATGTTTCTGCTCCATGCTCCTCCGTTTACCAGCCTGCCTTCTTTGCCCATAATGAGGTTTCTATGTGGAATTTCTCTGCAGCCTCAGAAACTGGTGTCTGTGCCATAGTTTGTCCAGGGGCTTTTGTTTACATCAGGCTGGGGGCAGGGGTAGAGCACTGGAAAGGCCTTTGCCCAGTAGTGGGCAGCTCAGAACATTAATGCGCCATGTCAGTTACCAAGTAGAACATAATACAGCTCTTTCATGTGGTGTTTATAACTGAACATGCTGTTTTGTGTCAGCCTGTTTTGTTTTTGTTTTTTTTTTTTNCCCCCCAACCCTCACTCTTGCCCTGCACGCACACAAACACAAATGAGAATTATGTACTCTGAGTGCCATTTGAACTATACAGCCTGGGATCTGTGCCTGGCATTGAGTTCACTTTTTTTCATCCAGAACAAAAAAGTCACATCCACTCCACACTCTTTCATCACCTTAGGATAAAAGTAGGATGCTCAGATTGCTGTTGTGGGTGACTTGTCCCCTAGGGAGCTCGTGGGGAATACAGACTTTCAAGTACATGAGACGGTAGGCTGGGGAGCCCCAGCCAGGGAGGTTGTGGTAAGCAGCGCAGTGAAATCCTGTGTGGACCCCTACTCTGAGCTGCTCACATGCCCCCTACCTGGCTGGCATACCTGGGCAGTGCCTCCTCTGGTTGGCAATGCAGGCACACAGCAGGAAGCGATCCCATCCTTTGGGGCTGTGCCCTCCAAGGCTGCACCTATAGCACATGGTTGAACCTAGGGAAACAGGGGGGTTCATTAGGACAGGAGACGCAATAAGGCTGCTCTTGCAGCCTTTAGCTGACAAAGTAGGTGGAACAAGGCCTTAGGAAACAGGGCACCCTATATTTTGGTGCTATTTTTTAAACACTGGTTGTAGGAGGAGAACACCGGTGTGGACAGCCATGTAGATGATCTGGCTGTAAGAGGGACATTTCGCACAATGCTATCCATGTCTTGCCTGAGTCGGCTTTGTTTGGAGTCACTCATTAGTCAGGCAAACTTTCAGCATTTGAACCCGAAGGACACTTTCTTCCCTGACAAAGGGCCAAACTAAGAGGAGCCAAAGGCTTCACCACTGGTTAGAAGGCAATCCAGGGGTTACTCGGAGCCAAGACGCACGAGAGCCTGGCTCCTCAGCTGAACGGAATCTGCCTCCTGTTGTTTTCCCCACAGAGTCACTGCACAGTGAGGAGGATGTGCTGGTGACAGATGGCTGACGCGACTCAAGAAGCGTGCGGGTGACTGGGCTGTGACTCAGCAAGTGTTTGGTTACAATAGATCAGAGCATGTGGTTTTGTCCTGGTAACAGTGGCCCTAGCTGGGTCTCATGGAGGACTAGGCATGGGCTGTCATCTGAAGCTCTTGAATGCCATCCTCCATGGGAGGAAAGCAAGCACACATGACCTATTAGAGCTGAAACTCACACTCCTAATTACTGTTTACTTTGGTAATGTATAATGTCTGAGTATGTATAAATATATGACCTGCCAGTGGCTCTTAGATGTCCTACTGGCCTTCAGAAAGGAAACCATTTAACATCCTGGCCTAAAATAATGACCATTTTGCTTGGAGGGACTAGGACTCGGTAAACTTCTTTTGCATCCAAGTCACTAGAGGGGGACAAAGACCTAGTCTGGCTATGCATCCATGTACCACCTTCCTTACCGCAGCTGTGGGAGACACCCTGGGGAGGCAGAAGCAAAGATGACCCTTGTCTTCTACAGATTTGAAGATGCCCAAGTGCTGCAACAGCTTTCCTGAGGCTAAGCATACAGGTGGGGAGCAGCAACGTGTTGGGGAAATGAAGCCACTCCTCTTCCCCCAGAGCAGGATGGCACATGCATTTGCACGTGTAGTTCCGCAGCCTTTATGCTGGCTCTTCCAGTGTTTCTCTCTACCTAGGGCCAGCCCATCCATAGCCGGTGGGGGCTTTCAAAGACTAAATTCCAGCCATTGCACAGCACAAGAGAGTGTCACCCGGGTGGAGGACCCAGGACCCAGACAATCATGGATGTTTACAGGCACATGACATTCTTGTTCTTTCTCCTCTTTTACAAACCAGGAGGGTCATATGAGGAGAGCTAAATTCTCAGGTCTGAACAGGTACCAGGTGTTATTGTTGTCTCTGTGAGTTCAAGTTGTCATGGAAATACTGGAAGACTTCAAGTCGAACAGAGTGTACCTGTGTGCATCCCACAGGTGCACAGAAGACAAAGTGTCCGTGGCAAGCAGCAAGGCAGTGCTTGCAACTAACGTATTGACCTGAAGTGCTTAAAAGCCACTCCACACACACCCCTGGTGAAATGTCGACCAGAATGACTCATGCAAATGGATCGTGATACACAGCCCTCAGCCCAGCCAGGCTGTGCATGGAACCAAGACACTCCCATTTTCTCCCCTCCAGCATACTTCCCTGACCAAATCCAGGACTGAGCCATTTGGCTCTCACTGGAGCTGGTCAGAACATGTTTTTCTTCTCTTTTCCCCTCCTTCACCCCTTGGAAAATTTTGACATTTCAGCAAAGGGCTGAAAACCCAAACCCTGAATATTTTCCACTGGAAAATGCTGGGGGAAAGGGAGGGGAATAATCCCCAAACTGCCAACAATCAGATCTAGTTCACTTTTAAGCCTTTTGGGTTTATGAGAGGGGGGCACATTTGGAGGACAGAGAACGCTTTCTTTGAAAGTATCTGTTCTCTCAAAACCCATTTTTTTCACCGGGAAAGTGTTCCAACTGGCATCCTGTTCACTGGTGATGGTTTGGACATTCTCTACATCTAATTTTGGAATCAATCTGAAGAAAGCTTAATTCGCTTTATTGGAATATAAGACACAAATGAAACTCCCACAGCACAACTGATACTCACTTGATATTCTTGGTATCACAAGAATATACCCTGATATTTTCTGTCAACAGTGCTGTTTACAGAAACTTCTCAAGCAAGTTTGGAACTGGGTCTCTGGAGACACCAAGCTCCCAGAGCTCCAGCTGAATTGCCTCAGACCTCACAGCACATTCCTGAAGGGAATCTACCTTTCACAAGATCACATCAAAAGGAAGCAGCGTGTACTGAAAGGCCTATTACCTGTAACTGTCCCTCGAGTAACTGATAGCACAGAAACACTTACAAAGCATTTTGTTCTGGTGTCTTCAGCTGATTTAAATTTCTGTCTGAAATGTAATGTAGACCTGAAACATCTGTTTCATTTTGTCTTTTCATATTATTCTGCTTTCCTATAAGTTAAAAATAAAAAAGGGACAATGTTAGAATACCAGAATACACATATTTGTAGGAGATGAATTATGCCCTAAAACTTATACTAAATGTGGCTAGTAGCAGGCTGGAGTTTAAAAAAGGAAAGATCTTAAAACAGGCATACACTGGTCGTAAATAAACCCGGCTGCAAACTAGCAGAAGCTTTCAAAACAGCAGCAGAGTGATCAGAATAACCTCCAAAAGGGAAAAATGGGAATAAAAAAACTTAACTGTTTGAAGACAGATCTTTACCTGTTGTGGGATATCATGACAGCAGAGGAGTAGATTCAATGACCCAAAGGTTCCCTCTAATTTGTTGTGCCCCTTCCCCCATTTTTTTTTCCACGCTGAAGCTTCCCAGCTACTCTTTACATACTCTCTGGTATGACTTTTGCAATTGCACTGCTGCACTTCGTTCTGATTTAGTACAGGTCTCTACACCTCATCACCTCCAGGTTTTTCTGAACTAGGCATCTGCGTTTGGATGAAGTCAGCACCAAAGATGGGACAATACTTGACTCCACCAACTCCCTATTTTTCATTTTCCTTTTAGTTTAGGAACATCTCCCTGTCATTGTTAAAGTTTATGAAACAGTGGGTTTAAAAAAGATAATGATGAAAAATATCAGTTTTAGACCCTACGTTTTTCAGTTGTGGACGACTAAATTGCACGTTGACAAAAGGAAGAGGCATTTAGCAGTTTAGTAAGACATTTAGTAATGTCTTCAATAACTTAGTGGCAAGTAATACAGAGGTCCTAAGGGCCTGCATAAGTACTGTGTGTCCTTTGTCATAATTTTTCAAGGTAAGTTAAGCAACTTTTCAGTTACAGAACTCTACTCTTGAGTTAAGAAAATCAAAAGATCAAGAGCTGTAGTCCCTCACCTTGGAAACACAATTGCTTGCAAGAAGACAGCAGAAACTTGAGTAATAGCCATCTAGAGATCCAAAGCTGTAACTGGCCATTGAAACCCCATACATACATACCTGATATGTATCTGTATGATCTACCAAAGGCTGAGCTGTCCTTGCACCCAATGGTACTAAAGGGGCAGATTGAAAAAACCAAGGAGATCCCAAGTATGAAGATAAAGGGTCAAATGAGTCACCTAGGCACTGTATAAAATGTAATCACTGGAAGACCAAACAGATTAAGCCAGGGCTTATGACTGTTAACATTCACAGAAACATGTTCCACAAATCCAGCTTTCTGAGAAAAATCAGATTCTAGCTTCCTTCTGGTATTTTAAAGAGGCAACAGTCTGTTCATGCAACCTTCAGAGCAGGCTGGCACAGGCACAGAATGCTACAGTAAAAACTGAAGAACAGCCCCGCTGGCCCAGAGCAGTGGTTCTCCCCACCCAGCACTCTGCTCCCAGCTGGGACAAGGTGAGACCCTATCCAGGGAGAGCACACAGGCCTGGACATTTCCCCCTCCCTTGTGTCTCCGCAGCATTCACCTTCATTGGATTAGGATGTTAGATTGTACATCTTGCCTGTTCCCTTTAGTGTCCACTTACAGACCTGTCCTCTGCAAATTCATGTTATCCCACTTAGAGCCTGCTGATGCCATCTGCCTCTGCAACCTGCTGCACCAGCAGCTTCCAGGTGTTCTCTATCTAATGTGATGTAATTTCTTGAATCTGTTTAAGCTTATCTCCTACTAGCTCCCTGTTCTACTGGTGAGGGTTTAGCTACTAATGGCTCTGCACGCACCTCAGCCACCCTGACTTTGTGAACCCAACCCTTAATCATCAGAAATATAGCTAAGAACTGCAATACTGAGTTGCTTAGGTCACTTCCATCCCTGTAGCTTGTTGACCTACCCAGGGTGGTTTTATGCCTGGAGTGCTCTGGCTGTGACCAAACTCAGAGGGGAGAAAAATGACAGCGAAGCAAATGGAGTGCAACTTCCTTCCAGTGGCCCTACTCCCTGCGCAGCTGTTCACTGGTGATGCAATGGGTCCGTTTTGTGGTTAAGGACTGGATGTTGATGGCCCTGTCTTTGTCTTGGGGCTCTGCAGGTCCCTGTCCAGCAGGGGGCTGCAAAGCAGCAAGCAGGATTTGGGGGAGGGTGGGCTGGCAGCCCCGGCGGGGGTGTCAGGGGCATCTTCCAGAGTGGCTTTAATTAATGAGCACATGTGCAGCAAGGAGAGTTACAGCATCCCACTCAAATTGTTGACTTGGAGCCGCTTCTGGAGACAGCCGTATTCTGCTCATTAGGAAAGAGCTTTTTTGCAATGCCCTTGGATTGGACGGCTCTTGGATTGCACCACAAGATCAAGTCCACGTACGGGCTGCCTGCCTTTCGGCTGCCAGCTCCAAGAGGGTTGTTTTTCTTGTCTTCTCATTCTCAAGGAGTGCTCAGCCAGATGGCCTGTTTTCGAATGCACTGTGCGTTGGTTGGATGTGTGTTTGGAGAGTCTGCCAGCTTTACGAGAAGGAAGAAAGAGCAAAAGAAAGGGAAAAAAGCACCATTTGGTATCTAACTCTGGGACCTAGCCAGAGTTGAGGCTCTGTTTGAAGAAGGGGGGAGTCTTAAGAAAGAAACTCTAGACAAAATTGAAAGCTGGAAAAACTTTCAAACTTGACAGACTGGGAGACTGAAGTTCTGTACAACATTCATCCACTACCTGGCTCCCTTGCAAACATGTAGCAGACTCCCTCAAGAACAATAGTAAGAGCAAGCACAAGCACCAAGTCTCTATCTCGCTACCCCCACAGTGTACCTCATCTATAGGATAAGAAGTGGTGATGTGAACCAGACAGCTTGCCCACTGAGGCTGGGTAATGCTGTATGTGGTTTCTAGGATCTGGTCTCAGCTCACCAAAACCTGAAATGACAGCACACAGCCTGGACGCACCAGCCCAGGAAGAAGAGTCACAATAGAGTGGTACAAAATAACCACCACTGCAGCCCAACTCTGGAAGCAGCTAGCCTTAACTTTACTACAGGCCAATGCCATTTTCTTGCACCTCCCAATGTTCCCTTCTCAGAAATATCTTCTGTTGATTTGGGGCTGCAAATAAATACAGGCCAAACCAGAAAAACAGTTTTTCATTGGCATATGTTTTGAACCTGACGAGAAAAATCTGTTGTTGAAGAGAAGAGGGAAGTTTTGAAGTTTGGGTGGATTGTGCTTGGCTTTCTTTCTTAACTAGATGTCGTGTTGTGGTACCAACACATTGTTCCAAGCAGGAGGAGGAGGTCTTGTTAAGCAGAGCTGGAGAAAGCCACGTTTGTAACCATCCCTGCTGGCTGACGTGCCTTGCATCTTACAAGCAGACTTGCCTGCTTGCTTACAGAAACCATGGCACAACCATGTTGCAGGAGCATCTGTATCTGTGCTGGTGGGTGTGGTAACTGCAAACCCCATGTCTCCACTGATTGCATTAAATTATATTTGCTGAAGTGATCAGAATTTGCAGGCCCAGGGTGGGCAGGGTGACCATGGCAACACTGGCTGGGCTGTGGGTTGTAGACGCTCTGCAGATAGCCAGGGCAAAGGCTTCTACTGTGGGCCACACATCTTGGGCAAAACCTGCCAGTATCTACAGCATGCCAAGCACCTGTGGCTTCTCAGGACTTCCTGACTGTGATCATGCCAGGTCCAAGAGGTACACAACATTCACAGCAACAGCAAGGACAACATTTGCAGTCTCCAGCACGTAAAGAGGGAGACCCTTCCCTGAATGCAGGGACACCATCATCAGCTGTTGGCAAGACAGTGTCTCTGACTCTGAGACCTAGTGGTTGCAGATGCCATCCTGGAAGGGAAGGAGGATTAGCCAGTTCAAGACAGTGACTACATCCAGGAGGTCCAGGAGTCATGAGCCCAATGAACTGCCTTAGGTTTGTTATTGCACCTCTTGGCAAATGGAAATAATAATTACCATGATATTCACATAAGTACAAAGATCCTCAATGCAGTTTGGGTGGGAGATCATCTAGAAACAACATCTAGCCATCAGCTTACCCAAGCTGCACTGGTTGTGTCAGACACCAATACCAGCCCCTGAATATTTTGCATATGGTGATTTTCATGTGCTTTATTTCGTTGCTGTAGTGCTGCCTGACTCCTGGCCAAGTTCATCTCCAGCACACTGATCAACATGGGGCTTCAGGCACAAGCTGATAGGCCAGTCTGGAAAAAAAAATTTCTTTCAAGTTATCTGGCTGGGTGTCATTACATACTTAATGTTATCCAAGGAGGGGAAGCTAGAAGAATTAATCAAACATGGGGTTTTTGAAATTTGTGTACTGTAAAGAGGGGAGAAGCTTGTCTTCTACCACCAGTCCTAGCTGCTCTGCCACCAGCCTTTGTGTATAACTGTTTTAGCCAGTCAGTACCTGGATAGCAGATCTCCAACAGATAAGGGATCAGCAGCTCAGAAGGTCTCCTCTCACCATCTAGGCAGAGATCAGTACATACTTCAGCATGGCATGGGTGGTATCATGTTGTTCATTATGAACAACAGTCTTCAGTGTGGCTGCTACCCAAGCACTGAGGTACTGTGGAGGATGGCTCCAATTCTGCAGCAGAGCAGCTCGCTTAGGCACCATCCCCCTTCAATGGCTCAAGGCTTTGAGAGGGACAGAGCTTCCCAACCCACTGAAAAAATGTCTACACATCTCCCCTTCCTCCACGCATGGAATCAGTGTGCACCCAGAAGCTCTCAGAGGATATTCTTAACTTCATTAAAAAGATTACACTAGCAAGAAGAGATGATGAGGAGCACATACAGCTTCCCTTTCACATTTGCTGGGAGAAACATCTCTCTGTGCTACACCTCCAAACAACAGGAGATGAAACAACAGGCACAGGACAGAGCTAAACATCAGTAGCAAGGATGTGATGATTGAAACTGGAGATCTGTTTTAAGTTGAAAGCCTAGGTATACACAGAGTGGATAGTGCATGAAATCCATACTGCTTATGCTGACAAGCCTACACAGGCCAGGCATGGAGCCAATACTGTTCTCCTGGAGTGTCTCACTCACATCCATTCTCTCAGTCCATGAGCTTGTCATGATTTTATTGGTAGTCCGTATCTCCTGTAGACCATATGTTTGACATTACTGGGGAAAGCAGAGGTTAAAAAGATTAGAATTCCTTTGAAGTTAGGAGACGGAAAAACCTTAGAGAATGACATATGGCTAGAAGTAGCTCCATCATTCAAATGCAGAGACCCATTTGACTCATAATTGGAATTGGATGTAAGGACTAAGATGGTTACTTTTAAAAAAGGTAAAGTCAAAAGTAAAACCATAAAGTGGAAAACAACAGAGCACATGTTCAAGAAATTGAACTCTTAAGACACAAGCTCAGTTCATTACCATGCTGAGTGACTTTTAGACTGTGACTGCGCACAAGTTCACAAGTCTGTTCTCAAAATGCATGTGCACATACACACACGTGCAGATAAATATAATATATGTAGCTATTATTCATATGAGATTTCTTGGCAGGCATTTTATCATGACTCTAGCAAGGCTTGATGCTGTCTACCACAGTATTCTTGTATCCAGGTTAGGTTGTTATGGTCTGGAAAGGTGGACTATCAGAAGGCAAAAAACTGGTTTAAATGGTTGGGCTCAGAGAATAATAGATATATATTGTACTCTATCCAGAGGCTGGTAACAAGTTGGGTACAGCAGGGGTCTGTCCTTGTTCCTGTCCTGTTTAAACATCTTTAGCAATTGGATGAGGCAATGGAGTGCTTGCTCATCCAGTTTGGAGACTGTCAAAGTAGCAGGAAGCAGTTGATATGCTTGAGTGCAGGGCTGCCATTCAGAGGACCCTGTACAGTATGGAGGAATGGGCTGGTAGGAACATTATGAAATTCAGCAAGGACAAATGCAAAGTTCTGCACTTAGGAAGGAAGAGCCCCTGCAGCAGTACAGACTGGAGCTGATGGCAGGGAAGCAGTTCTGCAGAAAAGGATCTGGGTATCCAGGCAGAGAGCAAGCTGGGCATGGACCAGCATTGTGCCTTGGCAGCAAAGGCAGCCAAAGTTATTCTGAGCTGTATTAACAGAGTCACAGCCAGGAGGTTGACAGATGTGTTTATCCCCCTTCCCTGGGTACCCAGATGGCACTGGAGTACTGAACCCTGGTTTTGACCCTCAGTACAAGAAAAATGTTGACAGATTGGAGCAAGTTCAGCAGACACCACCATGATGGTTGGGGGCTATAGCCCTGTGAGGAGGGGCTGAAAGAATTGGACTTGTTTGGTCTGGAGAAGAGATGGCTTTGCAGGGGACAAACAACAGCCTGGCAGTTCCTACAAGGATGTTATCAAGAAAATAGAGCCAGGCTCTTCTCCATAAGTGCATGGTGGTAGGACAAGAGACAATGGACATAAATCAAAATGAAAAACCTTCAGGTTGGCTATAGGAAAAAGCTTGTTCCCCATGAGGACAGTCAAGTATCACCCAAAGAGGTTGTGCAGCCACCACCCTTGAAAGTTTTTAGGACCCAACTGTTGAAAGTCCTGAGCAACCCGTTCTTATCTTATAGCTGACTTCATCCTTCTTTGAGTAGGTTAAACTGGAGACTTCCTGAAATCCCTTCCAACCTGAGCAATTCTGTGATTTTATGGTTTTGAAAGATATTTGGGGGCCTGAGTGTTATCCACTTAAGGAGCAGACACAACACCATGTGAGTTGATTGGCCAATCACTCTACATGAATAGAAACTACTCAAAAGTCACAGTGAATCATTTGCAAAAAGCTTTGTTTGCATAAAGCAATTAATTGAAAATTTTAGACTAACAAGTAGTCAAGAAAAAAGTTTGTCTGTTCTTCATAGTCTGAGAAGCAATGCGATTTCAGTGAATGCATTATCCAGTTACACACCATTTTTTCTTAATGCTCAGTCACCAGTTAGTAGATTGAAAGCTCTGTTCTCTTTCATTGAGGGCTGTCATCTATACATGAAAAAACACGAGAATGACAAATACCAAACAAGCTAGAAATATTTCTTTGATTATTACTATGGCATCTTCCAACTGAAATCTCAGATTTCTACACTGCTGTTAATTAATTAAGCCTAGAAACACTTATGCCAGGAAGTTCAGTATCATCACCTCTTTCTACAGATGGGGGGAAAACAACATACAAGATCCACTCAGGGCTAGTCAGTGAATGAGACGCAGAACCAGAAATAAAACCTGGGAATCCTGGCTCAGAGTCTCCTCTTATAATCTCTTGACAAAGCTTCTTTCCTGTAAAATTCCATCTAAGCTCTTCATAGAATAATTAGACCCAATTTATTTCCTCATTCGTTAACAATGAAATCTGACAGGCTTTGTACTCAGGATGCTGAAGCTCAGCTAGGGGACCAAGGCTCTTCTCCATGAGGGGAGGCCTGGAATGTCAGTCTTTAGGTGGCTTAGTAAGGGCATGGTTCCAGCTGTCAGGTACTTGAACTCCTGCCCATATCCCTGTGGCAAAGCTTTAGGGAAGAACTGGAATGTAAATGACCAAAGTGATCTACCATGGCTGTTAGGGAAGGATTTAGACAAACAGCAGCTGTTTTTTTGTAATGATAATGCTTTGCCCTCAGTGACACTTAAGAAGTATGAAAGAACATTTACCTGTCTCCATATTAGGTTGGTTTCTCTTTTCCTTCAGTTTGATTTGCTTATGAACTGCGCAGGCAGTTTTTCAAGAGAGTGAGCTGAAAAAGCTCTGAGACACAGAGAGGTTCATGAAAGAATTTCAGATGTACCCCTCAATTCTGCCTTCCTTGGTTTCATCAGATCTGGAGCACACGAAGTTCCTAAGGGCTTACAGCTCACTAGCAGTGACTTGCACTACCTTGGGATGTGTAGGAAGATAATGAGTCATGGACTTCTCTACCTTCCTTACCCAGGGCAAATGGCTCACCACCCTCTCTGTCATCACCTCCAAAGTTTCCTCAGAGGCCAAGAAATTGAGACATGAAGAGCTCCAGAAGTGCTGACCATCCAGTATTTTGAAACTAACCACTCTGAAGGTTGCTCAGCACCTCTTAACCACAGGACATTACCTTTGAAGCTGGAGCATCCCAAACTAGGAGATGCATTTAAATATGTGCCCTACTTGCTCAGCATCACATGAAGCAGGCTCTGGCAGAGGAGGGGCAGGCTCAAGATTTCCACATTAAAAAGCCTATACTTCTACTGCTCTGATGTGTTTTCCTTCTGCAAAGCAATACAAGAGAGACTATTCCCACAGAGCTTCCAGGGGAAATCTGCATGCTGCCTGCTTTGCTCCCTTCAGCTTTTGGTCATATGAAAGCTTTCTGCACAGTAAAGTTGAGGACACTGATCATAAAGTCCAGAGGCCAGAAGAGGTGAGGGAGGGACCATATTTTACAAGAAATCTTTGAGAAGCATGGAAGCTCATCTTCCCTGGTTCTTCAGTGTACTGTACCCCACCTCTACCCAGTCTCCAAGTTCAGGTCCAGTAGGTGGCATGTTTGAATTGACTTTGAACATCTGGAAATAGTTTGCTATTTGCAGTCCCCTTCCTCAAAGCTCCATTTGTGGCTACACATGGTTAACAAATTGCTTCTTCTTTTGCCCCAGATGTCTCTAATGGACCTTCCTTTTCCCTCTCGCACACTTTTAGCCACCAGGACAGAGTGTGTATCTCCTCCTGCAGTGAGGCAAACTGACAGAAAAAAATGTCAGGAAAGCCCATTGTCTTAACATTTGGGGCCAAATCACCTAGGCTCTGCCTGCCCACTTCCCTTGGTCCAGCATTGTCTTGGAGACCTGTGAAGCAGTAGTTCATACACACCTTCTCCCAAAGGAATGACAATGTTGCAGACTCCCAGCCACGGTCCGGAGAGTGGGGAAATGAAAAGGGAGAAGAGAAAGAAGAGGGGAAGCACAGAGAAGAACACTTGTATCTGTCAAAGCAAAACTAGAAGGTCTGGGGAACAAATGAGGTTGGCTTTGGCTCAAGATCAAAGCCTGGAGGTGGCTGTGGCTTTCTGAACTTCTATCTGAAAGAAGCAGAAAGAGGTTCTTTGATTACAATACTGATGGCACTATGAGCTACTTGCAAGGGTCCAAAACTGTAGAGAATGAGATCCAAGGATGCGAGCCTTCCCATCCCCCTGATTTTCACTTGGAAGGGGGAGAGGATGGTGGGATTAGAGTGTTATGTAGCAGGGAAGAGTTTAGGCTGTACTACCTCAATGGCTTCAGAGAGATCAACAGCAAACACAAGCACAACTGCCTATCTGGTTGAAGCAGGGTCAGAAGAAGCTACAAGGGTAAGGAAGGAGCTGTTTCTTCAGCAAGCTGTATGTTCAATGGAAAGATGCGTTGGCAAGAAAGGAGAGTTCAGCTGAAGCCTAGAACTTGAAATTGAACAAGTGGCTTTCTAACGAAAAGCTAAAGAGGAAGTTCCACTGCAGCAAATTACAGCAAAACATTTTAGCCAAGGAGAAGGGAATCAGGATAATTTGTAATTAAGAAGGGACTTGATAATCTGCTGAGCTAAAACCTGTGTATTGTTGCACAGACATAGTTTTTTTTGGGGCTTTTACCTCTTTCAGATGTAGATGAGAATGACCGAGAATGTTCTTGAGAGGATAGCTTTCTGTGGTGTTGGATCTTTGCACCAAAGTCACATTTGCCTTCTGTTTTTTCACAGATACCCCAGTCTATCAGTCACTTACCATGGAGCCGGGTAATAGAGATAAATCACTTGATTGATAAACCTGTCAATCAAGGAAGCACTTCATACAGTAACTAGCATCGGCTGAAGCAGTGATTTAAGAAGTTTCTTGGGACAATAAATATGCCCTTTTTTCAGGAGTTCCACAATTCAGGAGTACAGCTGACATGCAATAATACCTCTCTCAGAATTTCCTGCATACCAAAGGATTCTGCCAACCTTCAGGAAGCAAGGAGAAGTGCCGAACTAACACAAGAGTGGCTGGATTTTATATCCCTTTCCATCCTGAGACATAGGTACATTTTTACACATTAGCATGCTAGTGCCTCACTATGGCTCAGCTGGGATTGATGTCAGATGGAATGGTGGTTTGTCTGGAAGAAGAACTAACAACCCTTGAAAATGTCTTCTATGACCAGTGAGGCTGCAGGAGAAGAGACCGCTGCAGCTGTTCATGTTAAACAGCTCACAAATAATATAATCAACCAGTAGAAAGGTTACTATAAATGTATTGGGCAATTATTATTCAACCATCTGAGGAATGGCTTAACTAATGAAAAGGTTACTTGTGAATAATTCCAGAAGGATGATAACACATTGGGAAAAGTACAGAGAAGAGATACTGGGCTGATTAAAGGACTAGAAAGCATATCCTTACAGTGAAAGACTTCTGGAGCTCTATTTGCTTGAGCAAAGATCACGTGAAGGGTTGACTTGATCGCAATCTCTCAGTGACAATATAAAGCCAGAGGTTTGATAATGGAGGGCTGTTCATACTGGCAGACAAATAAATAAAACAATGATAGCAAACTAAAATAGGACAAATTCAGAAGTGACAGTAATTAACGAGTTTATTTAAGGTTTCCAGTAGATTTCACCATTCACTCGCAATAACCGACCAAATGAACAACCAAACAAAAAATGCCAAAAATACATTTCCCCAAAGTTACTCTGTATTTCCAAGAAAAAGGAGTTTGGTGTGATTCCACAACCTATGATATACAGCAGCTCAGATTAATGTTGCCACTAGCTCCTTCTCACTTTGTAATGTCTGAACCAACAAGCAAGTTACTCATAACTGATAGCAGAAGGTAAGGTGCTGAACATACCGATACATCATTTGTGAATGTGACTCAGCAAACTCTAATTATGATGTTTGTAATGTCCAAGGAGATCAATGGAAAGACTCCTAGTGACAACATCACCTTGAGTAATCACTGTGTATGGGACACAGCTTCAATCCCTTTGTTCTTCAAGGAGGAAAATCCTCTTTGCTGATGCCTTTTGTCCCTTCCTGTGACTTGTCTCTTTGTCTTCCACCAGTGAAACATACTTGGCACTACCTCAGGAAGGGCTTGTGAAGTTTAACTCACTAATGATTGCACAGTGCTTTAGGAGCCTCACCTAGGAGATTCAGTCTATTCCTGTGAAATCCCACTCACTTGTTCCCTTTGACAAAATGGCAGGAGGCACTTGCCTCCTCATCTGGCAGCTACTGCAATAGCAACTTTAAAAATAGACTTTGGCAGAGAATTAAAAAAACTGAAAGTGCCCCAACTTTAAAGGACAAGAGCAAGGATTAGACAAGGCTGCTTGATATTGTAATTTATGGGGAAATGAAAAGTTCCTTCAGTCATGACCGTGTATCATTTGTTGAATAAAGAGAGTCACTGCCCGAAACCTTCCCAGTTCCATGTGGCTAAAAAAAAAATTAAAATGATGCTCTTCTTGTGGCCAAATGCAAAGTCACTCTTTGGATCATAGGATAATGTCATAAGGGTTTAGTCTGATTCATTTTAAGAGAGGAGGTTTTCATATCATTGAACAAGGCAGTTCAGCAAATCGGCTCAGCCTCCACCCCATCAGCAGATTTCACATCTAAAATCATAACAAAAGCTGCTAGAAGGGAAATAGGCCAGCTGCCCAGCTGCCTTTCTTTGTGTATCTACTTGAAACCAATCTTGCAGAAAGCTCTTAGCCTCTAGACTGAACACTAGTTGGAGTCGAAATAAATATGAATGAACAATGGTTAGGATGCTCAAGAACCGACAGTTGGTAATGTGTTAATGTAGTTGTGCTGGAAGAGAAGAGAGGAACTGGTGAAGACAGAAGTCCATGTGTGTAGATTTCTCTGACAGTGGGTTTGCTTTGCTGAAGTATTAATTCCTTGTACTTCTATAAAGCTTCATTTTCAAAGATCTCCAGCTTTTTTTTTTTTCTAATATGTGGGAAGATAAAACTGCCCTTATCTTAGAACTGCAAAGAGGTACAAACAGGAAATTGTAACTGTCCTTATCTCAGAGTTGCCAGGAGGTACAGAGAAAACTCACTGCTCAAGACCACACAGGAGGACTGCCTAATGTAAGGCACTTAACTAAAAGACCTAAACTGTAGTTCTCATGCCAAGCTGCTGCTTATGGAAGGAGAATGAATTTCATGTGCTCTCTGGAGTAAGCATTCCCCTAGCCGACTAAAGCAGTTGATGAGACCATCTAAAGGTGGATGGGATGAGGTCAAGACCTTAGCCCAACCTCTTTATGCTTTGTTTTAGTTGAAACTCTCTTCACAAAACTCATTGACAGCAGTGGGAAATCTCTCAAGGATGTCAGTGAGCTTAGAAGAAAGCTATGCTGCTGAAGATTTAGGCCCTGATGGTTACCACTTTTTTGGGGGAATTTTAGTGTAGGTTTTCAGAACAGTTCAGCTGCTGGTAAGCAATACATTGCCAGGACAGTCCCATTCACCTTGATTGGGAATGGGTGTCATTTCCTGTGGGACAGTCAGGGGCTGGGGAGATGCAGCACTTCTCCAGTGACATCTCTGAGCCATGCATGTGGGTTGGTTGCACATTTCCAAAGTGGGGGGAGTCTGATATGAAAATGCAGTGGAAGATGGTCTCTGTGTGTGTGCTCTTCCACTGCCCAGGATTTATGGATAGCCAGTCATCCTGGAAAATTCATCACTAATCATAAGAACCTCAGCTGCTCCTACCTAATTTCTGTTGATCAGTCGGTGAGTTACAGGCTCCTTCTGGAGCGGAAAGAACCTCGCAGGAAGCAATGGCAATGAACACAGCAGAGCAGACAGCTACTCCATCCTCTCTGTTAACCTGCAATTGCAGCAGGCTTAGGGAAGATTGCACACCCTGCCCATCTGGGGCTTCATTGCCAATTGCAAGCTGTTCTCTTTCTGAAGAAAAAAAAAAAAAAAATCAGAATCAACAAAACCCAGCCTTTGCTCTTTGTTATATTTCATGCTATATGACCTTTCTGCTCAATAGTTCTAAGGAAGAGAAAATGAAGCGAAGATTGGCAACTAGTAGATTAGCTTAAAAAGGTTAAATGATAAATTGCTTCTGACTGAACGAACCCAGGAGGCCTATAGCAATTCAGTCTCTCTAAATCTTGAGATTTTATTGAAAGGGGTGTAGCTGCACATGATATGGACATATGCAGTGAGGAGACATGAATGCCCTATTTCTAAGAGTCCTCTGGTATTACCAAAGCCCTTAGAGGGTGCATTGTCCATGCAGCCTGGCACTCAGGAAAGACCACTGACCAACTTGCTGTCACTGTCACTCCCACTCAGAGCTGAGTGTGTTTGACCAAGGGATCATACCTGTCCTTGTAACCTGAGCTCATCACTGCTGTATCTAAGCATCTCCATGCAGGGCCAAAACCACGACCTCCGAGGACTGGCAGTAGGGCAGAATTTGATCACAGCAGCTTTTCAGGGGTGTGCACCCTGGAGTATCATCTAGGCTCAGAGACTCTGACAGCTTGTGGTATCAGTGATACCTAACACCGGGAGATTTAATGGGAACAGAGAAGCAAACTGCAGAGAGACATAAGTGAGCAAGGATTTTTTAAACCTCTCAATGAAAGAGACCTTTCAACTATTTGCTCTGAATTTCTGTTCTCATTCATTCCTGGGAGGAACCATGAAAAGCCCAGTCCTGGGGAAGAGCCACCCAAGCATTTATAGCAGCTGGAGATGTAAGATAGTATTGTGGCTGAAGAATGAGCTAGGACTCTTGTCAAGGTACCAGTTAGTCACTGGACACGGTGTGCTGCTCTCTGAAGACAATGTAGTGCTGGATCCTGACTTCACAGGAAGAGCAGAAAAAAACAAAACCAAAACCAACACACCAACACAGGATATTTTCCAGAGGCAGAACAAAATTAAAATAATAATACAAAAAAAAAAAGGAATTGTCCTACTTTTTTGATGAAACCCATAGACTTCTCTATTTAAATTACTTGATTTTTCATATTTAATAAAAAAAGGACAGTGAATATTTACTCCGTTCTTCATCTTTCCTTTCTCCTCTTCCCCTTTTCTCCCGTGCCATCAAAAAGAGGAAAAATGACAATAAAGCCTGGGCCCTTCAGGCTTCTGAAGAGAGTAAAATATTCTTCATAGGAAAATTTTTGAACACAAGGCTATGAGTAGGTCTACATCTTGACATTTGACATGTTGAGCTCCCCCCTCCATAGTTTCTGTGTTCTTCAGGGAAATTTATTTGTCACAGGCATTAAGTGCTTCAATTATTAATCCAGGTATATAATTAGGGCTGAATAGAGCCACTATGTGAAGCATGACTGCTTTCTTATCATATGACTGGGAATACTCACAAGAAGTGTAGAGAAGGTGTAGCTTCTTCATGTCCCTGTGTGACTCTGCTCCTAATTAAATTCCCTAGAGGTGAGTTGATCAGCATGAGATTTCCCATGGGACAGTAAGTTGGTACAGAGGGGTTTTATTGTCTCTGCTTTCTAATTATTATCTAATGAAACATACATCAGTTATAAAATGTCTGGAATGGTTCCTGAGACACATATGGAAGTGGATTGTTTGCCAGTGCCGGATGCTACCATAACATGTATGTACGTCACCATGCCTTTCTCAGTTGGTGACTAGTAGTTTGCAAAGTCTGGGTGAGGACAGAGTGATTCTACCAGACATGAGTGAGATGCTATGTAAAAGCAGTTGTATGGTGTTTGAGGTTTGTCTCTGTAACTGGCTCCAGCATTCAAATACACCTCCTCCCAAGCTGTTGTTTCCTTGTCTGTACATAAATCTTCCATCCACTTAGCTTGAATTTTGGCTTTTGCTGTGAAAGACCTTGTAGATATGAGATGTGATTGCCTAGAGAGGGCAGGCAGATAACCTCAGTTGTAGAGTTATATTTTTCAGTGTTAGCTTTCCAGGTTTGCCCTTTAAAAAGATGACAGTTGTATATAAGTGGAAGTAATTTAGCCCTGGAGGGGTGAAATTCTTTTTTAAGCTCTTCATGTAATCTTAGTTTGCTATTGCAAAAAGATCTCTAACCAGGAGCAACCGGGTCCAATCTGATGCTGAATTATAAATAACTAGAAATCCTGGGGCAGTTCTCTGCAGTGCCGGCGCGGTTGCCAGACACAGTTGGCGTCAGCTGCATGTCTAACTCGCATGCACTTGCCTGCATTTCACCCACAGGTATCGCAGACAGCAGGGCAGCTGCGGAGGTGTCCTGCTGACTGTCCTGCAAGCAGAGGCTCACCAATACCAGCACACTTGTGCCAAGGATCAGATAGGCTGGCACCCTACAAAAGAGAAAGCTGCACAAATAAAGATTAGAAGACAGTCCCTGCACAGAAGAGGTAAAAGGCTGCAACAGGCAACAGAAGAGTGTAATGAATGCCTCTGATTGTTTAGCAGCTCAGAACACCCTTGGAATCAATTTGGCTCTGCAGACACTTTGAAAACAAATTTAATCCCTTTCCAGTAAATCCTTCTGGTTTACTGCTAGCATGAAATGCCCTGACCACCACTTCATATACAAGGATGAGGATTACGTGAACTCTTCAATGGGAACATTATGATTTCAAAATGGTGCAAGAGTATTTTTATACTGAGGATACAGTGAGATCTTCAGTTACCCAGAACTAGGTCATCAGAAACTAGTGCAGGGCAAGGCTGGGAGTATCAACCCACCAGTCTCCTCCCACTCCATCTGGAGTATGGACTGGGTTGTGTGAGCAGGCAGAATATTTGGACTGGAATTCATCTAAGGTCAGGTGCTACGGACCAGGTCTCCATCATATTTACATATATGATTCTAAGGCAGCTATGCCCCTCGGACACTGACTGAGGCTAAGAACTAGGCTAGAGTTAGGGGCTCAGTTACCTTTAGGGAGCAACAGCTAGTTTCTGATTAATCTTCACAGTTGGGAAGAGTAGTTTTTCCTGTAATGGTGAGGTTAGAGCCTGTGTCATAAGAGTTGGAAAAAAAAAAGAAGGAAGGTGAATGTTTTTTCTGTTTCCTTTGGGTAGATAACTTTTGGCAAAAACACGTGATTCATTCTAGCTTTTGTTTTGTGGGCAGTTGGAAGAATATCTTCTGATGTGGGGAAATATCTTGTTCTTTGTCAGACAAGGAGTATTTTCAGCCAGCTGGAACTACCTTTAAATTATTTCAGTTAGTAGTTTGGCAGCACTGAAGAGTTTCACATGGGCTAAAAAGTGACTGGAGCGTACATATACCTTGACAACAAATCCCTTACAACAGGCCACATGTGAATATCACTGTAGTCCTTGTCTTGTTCACCTAGTGGACTGCCTTCCTGCTGCAGCAGGGACACTATTTCTTCAGATCTGGGAATGAGACTGGGCAAGGCCAGATGGACAGTGCTTATGAAATAGAAAGAGGAAAGACAACTTTTTTGCAGAGACTATGCAAAGGTCACAGCACACACATTATGCGTCATCAGGACTTTCAAACTGCTTACATGTTTTTGAGAAAAATGGGTCTAGGGAAACTACAGCAGATGACAAAAAGTTTAGGGAACTAGCCAGAGACAGTTATGCAAGAGCTGAAGACTTCAAACACATTTCTACATACACTTTTGCTTGACCTTCTTTTCTAGTACTTGTTCTATTATGATGATTGCTATTTTTTTTTAAAGTATTCATCACAGGTCTTTACTTTGTTTTTCTGCTGTCCCACCAGATGCAAATGAATGACTTGCTTCAGAAGCACAAACACATAGAAAAAGAAGTGATGATGCATTCACTGCTTGCGGGGATGAAGCCCTGGGGCCTTCTCAGCCTGGGGTTCTCAGATCAAGCAGCCATCAAACCACATGACACTGAAAATTTATGCCTTTCTCCTTCTTCCCAGCTCTCTGCCCTTCATAAAATCCATCAAAATTCCTACTCCAAATTCCCCAGAGACACACTGTTATCAGACACAGTCAGACAGATGGACATCAGTTATTGAGGTACAGCTCATTAAGTAGCTCAGCAAAGAGCCTGTTGGGATAAGGGAGGGGACTGCTGTGGGTGTATTGTTCCAGTCACATCATTTCCCAAAACACTGAA
This sequence comes from Chloroceryle aenea, assembly GCA_013399075.1. Taxonomy (NCBI): domain Eukaryota; kingdom Metazoa; phylum Chordata; class Aves; order Coraciiformes; family Cerylidae; genus Chloroceryle; species Chloroceryle aenea. The sequence continues at coordinate 231,514 of VWZY01009341.1, forward strand.
TGAAATAATAACTTGTTTGTAATGATGCATGACAACAAGGCAATACTACATAGCAGCACTTGAGAAACAGCTTTGAACCCTATGACCTTCCTCCAAGTGAGAAAGTCTTTAAAGAGTCCATGGAATGAAGAAAGCTCTATATTTCTTCTTCTCTAGGATAGGTTTTTTTTTTCAGAACTAAAAAAAGGGGCAGGGCCACATCCACTTGCCATTCTTGAACCTGCCTGTTTTGTTCAGGGTTTTTTTCCTTTAAAGCTGATCACTCTGGCTTAAAGCTGAAGATCCTTCCTTTGCCAAGAAGTGATACACCAATTCATTCCATAGTACATTTTTGACATAAAATGAACCATGTCCAGGCACTTGAGCCATTCTCCTCCAATAAGCTATAGGAGGAAAAAATTCCGTTCCCTATCCATGTCACTATGTTCACATTACTTAATTATCCTCTCCCTTAGCCATTACCTACAGCCTTGATTTTGATACACTCTTTCTTTGCCACAATACCACAGCTAAATGCCTTTGTGCTACACGGCCATCAATCCCACCCTCCTTTGATAGTGTGCTAGGTACACTGCTTGGTTGCATTCTGTGTTTCTAAGCAATAGAGAGTGTCTGCTGATCAGTTAACTTCTTGAATTTTCCTGTTCTACAGTGTAGTAAAAATGAAAGCAATCCAAAGTTCAGAAGGAAAAAAAACCCACAACAGAACAAATGAGAACTGATCCTGTTCTCCTGAGAGACGATCTGCTTTAGAGATGTAATCTAATGCACCTTCTATCCCATCCTCCCTATGGGCAGCTTCTTCTTCCAAAGAAAGGAATAATGTCTTCAGCATCAGTGCAGGTGACATGCCTGGGAGACTAAAAAGTCCCAGGACTGAGCCCTGCTGATGACTTAAGCTGCTCTGTGAACTACATCCCATGCATGCATGGCAAAAGCCTTGTTTTGTTGCCCCCAGAAGGAAAGAAGGTTTAGCGGCTTGCTAAAAAACCCCTTCCTTCATTCAGCTGTACACAACTAGACAATGTTGTCTTTAATGTCTCAGATGGTCCCAGCTGTTGGCATGAGCAGCAACAATGACATTAATTTCTTTGCACATATGTCCCATGTGAGTCCAATTTTTCAGCTGCATGCTGATGGGAAGTGAAATTCACCCAGAGAAAAGCTGTCCTTGAGGCCCACAGGATCCCAAATCCTGTGGAAAAAGTCTCAGTGGGTAGGATTAGTCGTATGATCACTTCTGGCTACTATCTAATTTTATCTGTGTATCACTGATACCGAACGTCATTCTTCTTATGAGAACCCCTCGACAAGCAGGACTAAAAATAAAGAGCAAGAGCTCAGAGTTGGCACAAACTGTGCTACACGGACTCCAATTTGTATAGCAGGAACTATAATCACTCTGAGACGTGCCCAAGCCCTCGGGCATCCCACGGGATTTCAGTCACTTGTTTACAAGGTGTTTTGATTTGCAGCTGTTTGACTACTGTGGCATTTCAAGAGGGGGCGGTTTGAAAGGATGTTGTTACTTTGGACGTAGGGATTGGGAAACGGGTATTGAAAAATTACACAAGAAAACAGGCAAGTGCTGTCTTTGTTCTTCCCCCTTACATACAAATGACATCAGTGCTAGGGAAAGGAACTCCAGGAACAGATCCAGAGGCCAATGCTTTGAAAGAAATAAGCAGTGAATGGGTGAAGCCCCAAAACTTAGCCTAGCCCTTGCCTACCACACCAGAGTGCCCCTGATCTGATCTGGGAGCACTAAGCTTTGGAGGTAAGAAGGGAACCATTCAAGCCCATCACTTTTCTGGCTTTTCTAACAAGCTTGCCAGCAGGTATATCAATACTGTGACATGGACACCCCTAAGAACTAGGCTAAAGGCCGTCACCAGCTCACTTCAAACAGGCCAGCAGCTGAAATGGATTTGGTCACTGGCTCAAAGTGATTTAGCAATTTAAAATGGCTCAAAGCAATTTAAATGGCTCTTTCCATCATTCCTGCTCTCCTGACTTGGACAGTTCCTCTTTCAGAGCTGCATTAAGCTAATGCCCATTTTCTTCTGGGCCCTCTTGGGATAAAAGATTCAGATATGCAGAAAGAATGTAAAAATCCATCTGTCACCCGGGGTGAGTGATTTGCACAACGCTGCCCGTGAGTGTTTGTTTAACACTACAGACAGGCAAGAACTCTGCTAAGTTGTAGCTCACTGAGAAAGGGAAAGCAAGAAGAGAGGAGAAAATAGCCTGACTGTTTTAAAACTATGTCCACCGAGCTCTGTGCGTTTTCTGGCTTAGTTAGCTGTTTGCCTGTTTTTTTGTGGGAAACCAGGAAGGACACATGGAGCTTTTCCCAGGCTTTGGAGTGTTATACTCTTGTTTCCAGCATTGGGTTTTTGTATGCATTAATTGTCAGTAACTCGTAAAAAATAGAGTGCCAAGAGGATATTTACCTTGCATATGTTTCATCTGCTGCCCCTTTCTCTTTTCCTGGACTTTTTCAAGTGACAACTGACTCAAAGCACCATGTGCACTTGAAGAAGCATCAACCCTGCCAACCTTGGACACAAGACCCTTGCCTGCCTAGTGTGTGTCAGCAACCTGACTGCACTTTCTTGGCAAGAAGCAGACATCACCTCACTTCCTGGAGGTAAAAGAGGGCTCAGCCTAGAATGTAAAGCATAAAAATGTAAAGAAGCCATTAAATTATAACGTGAAAAAAAGTGTTGTTTTTCTAGCTGAATTAAAACCCACCCTGTGTTTGATTCTGAGTGACACTGAGGCTGCTGGTTTGGTGCCAGCTGCTTCTCCACCGGAGATGAGTGAATTCTCTTTAAGCAAGCATCAGAATTATCTACACTGGCATTACAGTTCATCACACTCCTTTCTTTCTCTAGGCAAAGTTGAAGGAAAAATCTGAATTTGCATTGCACATGCCATCAAAGATCTCAAAGTACACAACTTATCCCAGCCCACACAAAAAGTCTGTATCAGAGTCGGGGGCAGAAATCCTGTCTGGCTCTCCCTACCTCCAGCCAGGATGCCCGAGGTTAGCTATGACCACTGCCATCAGGGACGTGCGATACTGTGACCACTTTACTGTACATACCAGTTTTAGTCTCCCTGGTTTTCACCCTTAGCGATGGAAAACTCTGCAGAAGAGACTTCTAGCAAGGAAGTCGAAGATCGCTGCAGTCTATTATAATCCATAGTGTCTATATTTATGCAGCCCTTGTCACAGCAGAGCAGAGAAAATGTCACTGGAACAGTTTTCTTATTGCCAGCAGGCAAGAGGTTTAAAAAGAGGCAGTATAACCTCTATTTGATGATGTGTTTGTACAAATGTTTAACTTGCTATTTCATTTTAAAATCATCTTTAATGTTGATTTATATTCCTGGCAGTGAAGTCAGGAGGTTGGCAATCCCATTCCATTTCAGTCTGTGCTCTGACTGAGGCAATAATGCAGATCAAAGAGAAAAAGTCTTACAGCACTCACATTTCATCATCCTGAATATTTCCAAGTTCTCACTCTCTCACTATTCATGGGCAGATCATGTAACTATTAGATTTATACTTCTGAAAGACAAATAGTAAAGATTGAAACGTTATATTATTAAGACAAAGTATTTGGAAATGATTGAATTGAAACAGCATATCAAGTGAATCCTTGAAGCAGCGTTGCTTTCCTTGAGACGGAAGTTAACCTTGCTCGTCTTTTATAGGGTCAGCCATTTGTTTTCATGCCATAGAATATAAAATTAACTGCATGTTATTACACAGCTTAAGTCTTGCTTTCCACCTGAGTATGTTAAGCTGACATTTTTATTGCCTTAGTAATTGATTAATATTCAAGGACGTGAATTCCATCAGTAATGGTTTATGTAATTGGCAGGAGAGGAAGAAGTAAGCCGTGGACCTTCTGTGAATTCTTGAGAAGATAGTAACTGATAGTTCATTATCTAACTCTTCAGAACATTAAAACTTGCCTTGGTGCTTCCCTCGAGCCTCCCTGCCCATTGATTTTACAATCATCTCATAAATACTGATAGGTTTAGTTGCCTAATGCCTCAGAAACTTGGATGCTGTAGCAGTACCCCTTTTTTTATACAGAAAGGAAAGACTGGGTTTAGCAGGTGCACCGAATGCCAAAACCGCTGCAGAGAACCCGGATGAGCTGCTGGCCAGAGGACGCAGGCCCGTCCTCACGCCCACGGGAGCTCTGGGGCTGTCAAGAGCCGAGCAGGGCCCCCCTCTGCGCAGGCCCCACTGCCATAAGGCACCCCAGCGCAGGGCCGCAATTAGGCCCCGCATTTCACCGGCTCGACTCCAGAGAGCGGAGCCGAC
>VWZY01009341.1:236291-260541 GCA_013399075.1 Chloroceryle aenea
GTGTTAGTTCCTACCTGCCGTAACTGCCTGTTCATCTAGGGAGTTCTTATTCAGCACTGAAGCTTTATACTGACAACACTGGAGGCTGCAACAAATGCAGTCCGCTGCACGAGGTGCTGTGTTTGTACAGACAAAAGGGTGGTGTAACAGAAAAAAAGAGTGGGCAATGGGGAGCACATAGAATAACGAGAAGCATTTCTTCTGTGACAGTAAATCTTTTCATATAATCTATCTGGGGCTATTGCAGGGGGGGCAGGCAGTGGAAAACTCAATCTTTGTATGTTGCGTATAAAGGAAACAAGATAAAATGATAACAGTGTCTTTTATTTTTTTTTATTTCCCCTCTTCATGCTGCAAATAAACAGTGGCCAAGAGCAAATCTAAGTAAGTGCCGTTTTCTTCACCAGTTTGTGATTTCTGCTACCACCCTGTATCTTCAAGTGGCAATGATTCAATTAGGCAGTGATATAGTAAAATTATACAATTTTAGTAAATTAGGCAGTGTAAATTTTAGTAAATTATTAGGCAATGATTGCTAAATTTTTTAACATACCTGAGAGAATTGCAGTCTTAATTTAGCTGTGTCCTTTCTGTCCTTCTGCATGTATGTCTTTTTCATAGGTAAGTATAGAACAGTCTGAGAAATCCCCTCAGTTCTAAAACTGCAGCAAAGGCAAGGCCTTTGAGCTCCTTTGAGCTGTTGCATTGACCTGAGCTGTAATATCCACAGCGCCCTGCACAAGGGAAGTGCACCTCTGTGCTTTATGAGTGAAGAGAAGCCATAAATTACCCACATAACCTTCCTATTTCATACTTTTTAGCTGCAGAGGACAAGCCAAGGTACTGCGTGGGTCTTTGTTTGTCATGGGCTGGGCTTTGGGCAGGTGCTGTGAATTTTCTCATAGGCAGGGTGCAGAGCAATTCCCAGTTCTAGCACATATGTATGTTGACACACAAGCAGATGAGGAACAGTCAGTGCTCTGGGCATCTTGATTTGCTCTGTAGTTCCAGCTCAGGAGAGATGTTAGTGGGCTCTGGAAGAAAACTAGTCACAGTCCTTCAACCTGTAAAAAAGCTGATGTGTTCTAAGGGTTGGAAAAAAAGGGCTGTGATCATACCGATAGTTTTACAGTGTGGACGCAAGGAGAGAACATCCTGTGGAGAAAGTGACTTGCATCCAAAATGCTGTTTGTAAGAAAATTAGCTAGACAAATCCTAGGTGCTAAACTGATCCATCGCTGACTGATGATGGTAGTTAAAGATGTTCGGGCTGTAGATAAAGCTGCCTGTCTTCCGATTCTCAGAAACGGCATTCTGTGCAAGTGCTGGTTTACTGCACAACCTGAACTATGGCCTTTGGTACATTTTCTGACTTTATTTATTTATTTAAAGAATCAGCCTCCAACAGAGGCAGTTCTTACCACTTGCTGGGCTTGAAGAGAGATACTTATTTCAGTTACAGTATTTCTGCTCAGTTATCAGGGTTTGAATTTAAGAAAGCACTTCCTAAGTGCGTGCCTGACAGGGAAGAGAGCAGTTAGACATCTCAGCGTACTATTGTTATCTGCTTGCAGGAACAAACACCACAAAGTATGATAGTTTAGTGAAAGTGAAAAAGTAGCTTTAAAAATGGTGTTACTAATGTTAATGTAGTGATGGGTTCTCCCGCCTTTTTTCCCTTGATGTTCCCATGTGTGCTTTTCATCTAGTCCCATATATACTTCAGGAATATGTTATCTCCTTGTAGTATTTATCCTTCCGTGCTCCCCTTTGGTTTTCTACCCCTGTTCTTTCTGCCTTGGCTCCTAGTTGCATTTCTTTGTTGTGAAGCAGGTTTTTTGAACAAGGTGTGTTGTTCAGAAAGGGCTTGGCCTCAGATAAGTGTTGCACAAGAATTTCAGGACCTGGTCATACTGATACCACTGATTCCTGCAGAAAGAGGAAACTGCACAGAGGCTTTGAGGAAGTGGGTGAGGTGTAGGGGAAGGAGTCTGTGTGGTTACTGGTGCTACATACCCTACCTGAAGTAGTGTACAGGAGAGGACAATAATTGGAGATAATCCATAGACTATGCTTGATTAGCTGGTCTGCAGGAATCCAGTGATTTTCCTGTTTATTTTGAACTCGCCAGTAAATTCACCATGGAGCTGTAAAAAGAGATTGCAAAGCTGTAAAGGGAGAGCTCAGGGAAGTACATTGGCCAGAGCTGCACGAGTGAGGAAGTATGGATCTTTCCTCAAGGTTAATTCTGACAGACTGTTTTGTATTAGAACCACAAAAATCAAGTAAAATTAATGGAATGCCCATGTGCAGGGATGTATCCATTTCTTTATTACAATGGAAGAGAAATACATAATTTATGGACTGGTTAAAGAGTTTGACTTTTCATTTGAAACTTCAGATGATACCCTGGTTCTGCCTGGACAGCTGCAGAGATTGCAGCATGGTTCCAGGGTGGGGGTGGCTCTTGGTCTCCTGGCTTGCTCTGCTCCCAGGGACACTGCAGCTGCTGCCAGTCCACCCCACAAATGAAGAGCCCTCCAGTGGGGAAGGGAGTTCCCATGGCTGGGGTAACATCAAGCCCTGTATCTCTAGCAGGATGGACCAAGGGACCCTGCTTCTCCTTTTGCATGCCTCTTGTTTCACCCTGTCTGCTGGGGTTCCTCTCTGCATGTGGAAGTGATAGTTTGTGACGCAGCTTTATCTACAGCCCGAACATCTTTAACTACCATCATCCTTCCTCTCTTGCCATTATCTTTTGAGCCATGGTGACTCAACTGTATGTTATTTTGGGTTTTTTTTTCCCTTTTTCTTTCCTGTTTTTCTTTCTCCCCCCTCACTGTTTTGTGAAGGAGCTGCTTCTCTCTGGGCTTATATTCTGTTCAGAAGTTATTTACTTGAACTTGATGCTGGAGCTTATGACTTATAGTGTGCTCTTTTTGTGTTGTGAGTTTAGCATACAGTATTGATGTTCCTCTCCAGAACATCCAGAAAGTTGAAATGAAGTATGCTTTGTGACTGTGCTAAATTGTTTATGCTAAAAGCTTGTTCATTTGACCATGCCCTGGCTGTTTCTGTGTGCCTGTGCACTGACACAGAGCTATTCCTTGTGACTTTAGATACATCCTGGTGAGGATGAAAAGTGCGGCCGAGACGGGCTACTGTTTCAACATCAGGAGACTCCGACTGCAGGAAAAACTGGTCCTGCTGAGATACGATCCCATCGGTAAGAACCTGGGGAAGAAGTCAGCCTGCTTTGTATAACCTCTGACTGTGTAGCTCAAAAGATTTGAGTGTAACAGGATTTTTTTCCATCAAAGCAGAATGTCATAATGTGTTTCATACTCAGATGACTATACAGTTGCTGTTCTTTATGACATTCCAGTGGGAAGTAAACGTTACCCTCGTGTTACAGATTGTGGCAGTGAAATAAAGTAGTGACTTGCCTGACACATCAGTCTTTGATGACAGCCATGACACGTGTCAGTGGCAAAGCGAAGTGACACAGGAGTTCTTTCATTCTATTTCTTTGTGTGGTTTGCTAGACTGTGCTACCTCCAACAAGCATCAGCCACGAAGAATGCATCAATAGAATGTTCTGTTAAGTTGTCATGGATGCTCTAGACAATGATTCTTAACCATCACTTACAAAATGGACTTTTAAAAAATAAATTCCACATTTTCTTCCTTCTCCACAAAATTATACTGCTCTCCAGATTACAGTTTGTGGGTTCCTTTATGTTACTCTGGTCCTTGCAGATTTTCTCAGTTTTGCAGTCTGATTTGTTGGGGGTTATAGCACTTGCCAATCTGCCTTTTACTCACCCAGCTTTTTGAAGGGTGACTAACAGCTCAGTTCCTGGGGGAAGAACCAGTCTGTAGTTAACCTCAAAAAGCTTAATTTAACATAAAAAAAAAAAAGCTTAATTTGGGGAAACTGAGAATTTAAACCAGACTATGCTAGAAATAGCATGGCAGAGTTATTATAAACAAAGCATTTAAATCTATAGAATAAAGAAATATATTAAGCAGCTCGAAGTAGATAATATAATGCATGGGCAGTAGTTATGTGGTTCAGACTTATTTTTTTCTTATAATTTCATTTTCTTGTTAGATGATGAACCTTTTCATACTTAGAGCTAGCAGTCCAGGAGCTTTATGGGAGGTGAGAGCAACCACCAGAGAAGCAGTATGCACTTGTCCAAGTGCTCATGCTGACAGAGGTTGTGGCTCTCCTGAATTCCAAACAGAATGGGAATCGGAGATCACTGGCATTATTCTATTGAATAAGAGAAGTTTAAATTACTTTATCGAAATGTTGTGCAAAGTGATCCTCCAGAAGCTTTGCAACTTGTAGGAAATGCAACAAGAATGGAGAGCTCAGGCTAAATAGCTGTTGCTGCTTCTGTTGCAGAACATGTAGTTGGTTGTTGAAGTATGAAATTGGAAGTAATTGAGAAAAAAAACCTCTGATCTTTGTAGCCTGTAGTAGAACACAAGTGAGAAATTGACGTGAGAAAGTGTTGCATGTGTGAAGAGAAGTAAATTTGAGTCTGGATACCAGCTCACATCAGGAATATGTTAGGAAGCATTTTCACTTGGCATACATTTTCACCTTATGTTTTGTACTTCTCAAAAACCTGGGACCTCCAGAGAATTATGCTTTTTAGTGAAGTAGTGGCAGTAATGCTCAAGTTTCACTACCTCCTGAGTGCAACAACAGAATGTGTTACTAAGTTGCAATATTTCTTAAAGTGAAACTTTTACTTGACAGGGGAGGTTTTGTTACTGTGTGGATTGCTCTTGCGCAGCTTCCAAAGGAACTCATTTAATGATGTTCAGTTGGAACAGGAGTGCTTTTTAATTGGCATTGTACAGATTTGCTTTGATTTAGTTTTTTTTTTTTCCTTAGTAGAGCATTGGCTGTGCTTAACCTGTAGCTGAGCTGAGTTTGCTAACACCTGCATCAGGCCTTGGAGGCAGGGTCTGTTTGTGATTACAGAGAGATCAACAGGATGCTTAGTTAATTTTTCAGTCAGTCTGTGAGTCCAACTAGATCCAGCTTATCATCTGTAGTTGTTTAGGCTCTGAAGTTTAAGAGTAGTAGAAAGCATTAAGAACCTATTTTTGTCCCTACATTGAGCAGCTGTGACTCAGAATAGTCACACAGAGCAGCTGTTGAATGTTTTCAGCCACTCAAATCCTGATACTTATTTTCAGAGGTAAAATGGACCTCTTGGGAACTAAAAATTACATGTGGTAAAGTGAAAGCACTACTAGACTCCTTCAAGACTTGGTTAACAGCAGTGCTGTGCCAGTCAGTTGCTCCACACTGTAGCAAAGGCAGCCAGGAGAAAGGGGTGTAGGCTCATCAGATTGAATCTTTAATGCTTCAGGCTTCTCAACAGATTCTTTTTTTTTTTTTTGCCTGCAGCAAAACAACGTGTCCTCTTCACAGAGAAGAGAAAAATCCGCTCTATCTGAACAATGACTGGACTTGATTTATGCACGAGGAGAGGACGGTTTAGGGGGAGAACAGGGTGAGTGCTGATTCAGAAATCGAGCAACATGGGCTTTCTGGAAAGAGAGGAAATGAACTGGGATCACCATCTCCTGTGATTTGAAGGCCATTGTGAATAAAACAATGTAGAGAGAGAAAATTCTTCATGTCTGGACATAGATCATCAGAGTAACATTTATTTATCTTTTGAGTTATTTTTACAGTACTCAATTAAAAAAAATTAAATAGCAAATCCCATTGTCTGTGTTTTCCATTGTGAAACAGGCTGTAATCTTCAAAGGAACTATTGTTTTATAAGGCAATAAAAATTAACATTTTCCACAGCAGGAATTCAATGGCAGGATTGCAAGTTTTTCTAACCTAACAGCCGCAGATTCAACAGTAGTGACCACGAACTGGTGGTGTTCCCTGGAGGGGTAGTGTCGCACCAGCTCCTTCAGAGGAAAGCAAGAAGCAGTGGGAACATGGTGAAATAAGATGAGCTTTTGGATAAGCTATGACCACGGCCAAAAGGGCTATAGTACTTTCACCCAGGTAAGTAGGACAGATTTTCTACTGGATTTTTGTCAAGCTTGAAGTAGTTAGCTGAAGTAGTTCTCTGATGTTTTTGGAAGCTTCTGTAATTAGCTCACCTCCGTTTAGAGAAATATGGCTAGAAACATACTTCAGAGTCTGCCTCAGCAGCACTCCTCTCCAGTTGAAGAGACCTTCTGCAGCCTGGCAGACCCACGAGCACAGTGCCGCAATCCGCACCTGCGGCACGCGAGGAAGGGATGGGCCAGGGCTCGAGGTAGGGCGCTTTGTTACAAGCCAAACATCGGCCTTGGTGCCTGCAGCTGAGGACTAAAGTTTCATTCTCAAAGATAATGCTCTGCTTCATGTGCTGGCATCACACATCAGAAGCTCTGACAAAATCAAGTAAAAATTTCACCAGGAGCCCAGCACCCTCCAGACTTTGTTGTAAGCTTCATGAAGTTCAGTATACTGCCTTGTGTGGGACAGCTGTGAGCCCAGTGTTTGTGTGTGGGGCCAGAGAGACCTGCTGTGCTATGTTTGAAAGACCCACCACCCCTACCCCATCTTACTGATTTAGAACAGGAACTACCAGGATTTATCAAATACGAATACCAGGCTTTCCTAGGCTTTCCAGTCAGCAGAGGAGAACATCAGTGCCGTCAGGAGAATAATGATGTCTGGGATAAGATAAAATCGGCACATGGAGCTAGACAATGTCAATTAGAAAAGGCCCTGAGGCAAGTCCTTCCTGTAAGGATATGAAGATTGTGTCCCCGATGCCTGGACACTCACTGATGCGACACAGTTAGACTTCCTGACCATTTCCTCCATGGGTAACTTGGGATAGTAAGCCAGGTAGAAGGCCAGTGCTCCCACAAAACTGTCTCCAGCTCCCTAGAATAAAATAAACAAGTTTAAGCGTACTCCTGCAGGGAGACAATTCAGATGCATTTACTGGAAAGACAAAAGTTGCAGCGCTGATTGCAGGAGTCAGGAAATTGTTCAGGGGTTGAGTACAATTCACTTTTTAATGCCTCAGAAATTCTGCCATGTTAAACTAATGCCACGATACTATCTTTGTGCCCAGCTGCTGAAGGCGAGGTACACACTGTAATAGGGCATACATTTAGAGCAAAAGAAATGCAAGTGTGCTACAGTCCAAAATGTGCTGTTATAAACACTGCTTTTGAAACTTCCTGTTGCTGGAGTGTCTGATTTGGATTTCTCAACCTAAATGTTTCATTAAAGCTATTTTTCATTTAACTTCTGTTTTTCATAAAGGACAGTGGTAGAAGGGTCAGAGAAAAGGGGAAAATAAGAAGCCGTGGGGCCTGTGGTGTCTCTATCCAGAATGATACATTTTGATGTCTCCAGAACTTAGCTGTTGTTCATTAAAAAGGTTGCACTACCAAAAGTCTATGCTGTGTCTATCAAATATGTCACTCTTCTTCCCAGGGCAGGCTTTGCCACTTGTGCTGAGTTTGACCGTGGGGGTGGAGGACAGTGACATCAACCTGGGGCTCTGACAGCTGTGGTCCTCTTGAGCTGCCCATGCCCAGGCCGTGTCTCCCACTAGGGCTGCCAAATGCTATCCCTGCCCCACACAAGCCTTTGGCAAAGGGGGAGTACACCTTCCCTGCGCTAGTGCTGGCCGTGCCTGGCTTGCTCCAACCCTCTAGTTCAGATACCACTAATTCAGCTGGGAATGGCACCTCTTTGCCTTTCCAGGGCCTGAAGAAAGTTAATATAGCTGAGCAAAATTTCTAACTGGAAGTTCAGACTAGGACATAGTTTTCCAATCTTGAGTTCTAGTGGTACTGTGTTAAACTCCTCCTTACCCTAAAATCATCTGCATAGAATACCGTTCTGGCAAGAAAAATAAAATACCACTGTCACAGAAATCCATTGTAACACTAACAAGCAGCTGACATGGCAGAGCAGTGTGGCAATTACAAAGGAACCATAAAGAGGTGAGTGCAGGATACAGGTGCCCACCCCAAGCCTTGTCTCTCCTGCCCAGCCCTCCCACAGCAGCTGTTTGCACTGGTGTTCCTCATCAGGAAGCTCCCTGCTTAACTCTTGCTTAGTCTGAAGTTTGTCTTCCACCGCCTTTGCAGTGGGGTACAATGGAGAGGGTCACCTGGCAAATCACAAGATAACAAGCGTAGCCTGGCACGCAGCTGCAGCAGCACCTGTTTCAACAGTTCTGTATTCCTCAACACGCCAGGGGCAGGTGAAGGGCTTTTATCAATTGCTGTGGGGCCTTTGTCTCTTTTTCTGGTTTCCAGAGTGCCCCCACAATGGCAGGTGGAGCAGGAGCAGGTGACTCCTAGTTAAGCATTGCCAGTGTCCTTTGTCTAATGCATAATACAAAAATCTCTGGCTCATCTCAGAGTTTATAATATAATCAGTGCAGGATTAATTATTAAAGCTATTTTAGTGCTGCTGTTACAGCCAGAAGTAGAATTTAAGCAAGCAGATCTACACTGTAGCTCTGGCAGGAAGAACTCATTATTTTTACGTCAGATATTTCTCATACAGTGATCACTGGGTAATGGAAGTGGCCAAATGTGTCAAACAGCATAAACTATTACTTGGCAGCAGCAGCACGGAGCAGAATACTGTGGGTTTGATCTTTTTTTTTTTTTCCTTTTTCTTTTTAAATGGTGGTAACTAAATTCTGTCCAAATAATTCCTGCACTGTTTGGTACTGGGGCACAAAAAAAGACTAATTGCGCATCACCCATGTCTTTAGTTTGGATGATGGCGAGATGGAACCTAATTTCTCCCTTCAACATTACTGTGCCACTCCATTTGGGGGTGATATTCTGAGGCTGTGAGACAGCTGCAGATATCTCTTTTGTTGAGGCTGAAATATGGTAAATGACTACGAAGGTGGAAAAGGAAGGGGGTGAACAGCAGACTTCCATGCAGCATGGAAAAAGTATCTTTTTGCAAGAGAAGAGATAATGGAATGATTGGAGAATATACAGGAGGATTTAATGACAGTAAACTTTTGCTGAAATCAGTCTCTTCCATAGACTGAAGCAGTATCTCTAAAGCTCAGCTACTACAGACCCCAAGGGTATTATAAATTCAGACTTTGGTAAGTAAACGTCTTGTGTGGGGGCTGTTTTCAATACTGGAGCTACACCACTGAAAACAGCAGCATATATCAGACTGATTATGTAGATACCTGTTCAGCCTTGCTTCTGGTCGGTGCAGACATGACTGGTCAAACGTGACTTAAAAGAGCAATAGCAGAACTGATTCAGCTGCAAGGTTAGCTGCAATAAGAGCTATTCTCAGCCTACAGAAACAGACCTTCCCTCTTTGATACTGTGGATTAAACTACATTGCGTTTGGTAGATTCAGAAAAGGTCAGCACAGAGCAGAAGAAGGAACAAGCTCAGAGTAACAACAAGATTATCCAAACTTTGGATTAGCAAATATTAACCTTACATTTAGCTGTTGCAAAACCTGCTATAAGGAAACAAAACAAAACACCTACTTTGCAAAAATAATGAATTTTGAAAATGACCAACAAGGTGCATCTATTCTGCCCACTGACATAAACACAGAATATGTAATATTTTACATTCTTTGGCATTTTTCTTCCAGGAATCCTAATATATTGCAGACTTTGAGAAAATCCTTATATCCTTGAGTGCCTGGAGACAACTCATTCCATAATTATAAAAAATACAACTTATATTAAACAAGAACCTTTCTCTAAAGCAGGAGATGCTAGTTTGTATGAAATAAAATAAATAATGTGATCCAAAAAATTGTCTGATAAGTCACGGGTAGTTCTAAAATGCAAATGTTACAGTTTTGACTAAGTGTTATGGTTTTGAAGCAGTTTGAAAACCTATTTATATTCTGTGCCACTAGTCTGGATGGTCCTTGTTTTCCTGTGTCTGGAAAAGGGCATTTTTGTTTGTTACAATCCAGCACTGATTGAGATTCTGTGCCTCCAGAGAAGAAAAAAACCACAAAAACACTTCTATTTATACCTTAGCTTTTGTTAGTCGATTTGTCAGAAGCTGGTTCACAACTTTAGTATAACTATTTTTATATGATGCTGCCCTGAGAAGCTTTTTAAGGAAAGTGCTTTGTAAGTGGAAACTATATTGTTCAACAGTCTTTCCAGCAAGTAAAGCGTTTTTCAATTGGTTGTGTAGAATCATAGGATGCATTTCACTTATACAATAAGATGACTTGTTCACCAAAAAAATGTGGAGGCCAAGAGGCCAAAAGCTACAGCCCATGGCATTGCAGCAGTTGTACTGCCTTGTTTCAGGGCAACCTCTTGCTCAGCCTTTGCCCTCAGCCTGTCCTCTTCGGCAAAAGTCATGGCAACCATGTAAGAATGGGACAGGGTGCTGGCTCCCAAAGCCTGATGTTGTTACTGAACCTCAGAATACTTTAATCGGGTGAGGTTTCAGGAAATCACGGTCCATGGTATGCTCTATATTCCATTAATTCACTCCCTTAAATACATTGCGAGAGCATGTTACCGAGCCCTTAAAGGAAGGATGTGTTTCATAGCTGTACAAGGGAAACGTTAGGCATGCCTGTAAGGATAAATTCTTCATTTAGTGAATAAATCAAAACATCAATTTAAAAGCTGCCAAAAACTGCAATATAACGTAGAATCAACAATATTGCTTGCAATGATGCTTAGAGTCTCCTGGAAGCATTCAGAGCAGTGCACAAATGAACGGAGCCCGAGGATTACACTGATTTAGTGCAGTCTAAATGCATGGCAATGCAGAGATGCCCAACTCTGTCGAAGGAATCAGGCCTTGGAGAATTCCAGTGGTATTTATAGCGCTCTATAATCATGTGATAGTGGATTATGCTAAAGATGTTATCGCTCTATGTCACATCTGCTCAACATTCCTTGCTGTACCCCTGCCTACGCTGTACCCGAACTACAATTTAGCCCTACGTAACACAAAAATAGCTGCCAGCGAAGACGCTCACTATCCATTCCTGGTAAGTGGGGAAAGCCTATGTCTCCCTACAAGAATCCCTGGGCTGTGCTTTGATGAAAGGTTACTAGTGGAACTGGAGAAACATTTTCAGCCTTCAGGATATATTCAGACAGTCTTGTGCCAAAAGGGTCTATGCCTCAGCTAAGAGATAATTTCAGCTGAAATGCTCAGGGAGTAAATCTCTTGGTAACAGTGGCTGAATCAGTTAGAAACCTTTTTTTTTTCCTTCTGCCTTTACTTTTATGATTCCCTTCTCCATGAAACAGTCCAGGTTTATCCTCTATGTGATGGAGAATGGTTTAGCTGATTTTTGACTTTTGCATTTATTTGCCTGTGCAATATTTTTTTTTCTTATGTTTTGGAGGTGGGGGGAGGTTGGGGGGGTGTTTAATATTCCCCCACCTATTTTTTCTTATGTTTCACTGAAGAGATAGTTTGGCAGCTTGAATTAAGCCAGTGTTTAAATTAAACTAATTCTACTACCTTGAAACTCTCCTGAAATTAAATTTACTATCTTCAAGCCATGTCCTAAGCTCAAGGCCTAACAAGGGTGACTATTCCCATGGTGTCTGGGGTTGCTGATCCTGTGTGGAAGGATTGCTGTGTTTGTAGGGCACCCCACAGATACTGGTGGGACTCTACACAGCTGTGCTTACAGGAACACCCATGTGGCCACAAACCTCTAAACCCTGAAATACTTGAAAATTACAGTGAGATTTTCCACTAGCACAGTTTTTCCTATATCTGTGCATGGAGTTTTGTGCCAGAACAAAATGATAAAAAGCCCTTAGCGTGTAACTACCAAATTTTGCAATAAAAACCAAGTGCACTTGCAATAAATAACAGGGCTCACAATTTCAGGCCTAAGTCAGGCTTTTGGTGCAGACTAGAGAAAACTGCAAAGCTACTTTGGTTGAAGATAAAGGAGAAGTACTAGGAGAAGCACACTAGACCTTTAAGGTCTAGACCCACAACTCCATTACTGTGCTTAATCTGTGCTCTGGTAGCTGAGTGTTTCTGCAGTCTTGTCATGATAACAAGCTAGAACATGTTATCCTAAGCCAAAGGAAAATTATATAGAGAGAATCCATCATAGCGGTGCTCATCTGTTCCCTTCTTTCCCAAACACACACCAATGCTGTCTGATGTGGTCTGCACGCTCTAGACCAAGTCATGGGGAACTGCTATGCTGCTGCTCCACCTTATGCTCCTTCCTTCCAGCCACACGCAGAATGAATCCACCCTTTAACAACAGCGGGAGGTATAAGATAACACATTTGCATTTGCATTCCCTGTAGGTTGACAGTGCACTCAATTCCAGTGATTCAGACTGCAGTTTTGTAATAGGCTTAAGTCAATCCATGGTTCTGTTATTGCTGAAAGGCTCAGTCTCCACTCATGTTTTTATCCTTGTCTCACATTCCCACGCCCTCCCCTACATCAGATCTAGCACTCCTGTGGCCAAGCAGTGAGGCAGATCAGTTCTCTGGTCTGTCTGAAGACTAAGCTGGCCAATGCTGACCAAGAAACATTAGTTTTCACCCAGATCAGCAAGCTGCCATGTTACCACATGATAGCTAGTCCAATGCCAAGGAGAAAGAAGCTAGAAACACTCCTTTCAGCAGCAGCATGATCTCGGATCAGCTTAAGCCAACTGTGAAACCTCGCCCTTGGTCAACACCAAGCAATTCATTAACTCGGTTGTGTATTCAAGTGCTAGTACTCTGTCTCCTCATTCACACAGGGAAAACTGTTCCACAATTGCCCCTGTACCCTGGGGGCTCAAACCGGGGAATAAGGTGAACCATCATGCTCCCTTTCCATGTATTTTCCAGACTCTGTTCTGGGAAGCCGTGGGAAAGAACAATCCCTGACTTTCTTGCATTTAAGTTGTGTCGTACTTGCATAGCTGTGCATGGGGAAAATTTCTTGCTCGCTTACTCAAGCTGAACAAGGGCAGCATGTCATCTGGTCTTTCACATCTCTTGAGACCTTAGAGGTAACTGAACTACACCCATTTTGGACTATCAGTTGGGAAACATCAAAAACCAAAGCATACCACACAATGCTGCACATCAGCTGTCAGGAATTTTTACCCACTTCCTGACAGATTTCCTGATGGTTCATTAACACTGATTAATCAGCCTGACCGTTAACCCCCTGCATTCCTGAGAGATTAATCTCAGTACAAGGCCTCCTGCAAGCATTTTCTTTCCTTTCTGAAACATCCTACTACACTAAGTTATTCACCGTTTCTAAAAAGATCAGTGACAAGCATTACAGACGCATGAATAGCCCTGAAAAGTTATCTGGTTTGTGGAGAATGTTGGAAAGAAAACATACAACATTCACAACTCTGCAATTTTTAATTTGTAGGTCATCTAAAAAGCACAGCTGAAAGTATCTAGAGATCTGGCAGTATCACACAGTCCTGCTTTACATTTCAAAGCCCCCTATACAGCATCTGTTCTGAAGGCAGGTAATAGTGCGCTCGTTTCACATGATGGCAAATGAACCCAAGTTAAGATCAAGAATGTTAGGAACACCCACTTTGAGACATCTGTGGGTTGAATCCAGATCTTGCAAAGACTTTAACAGGAATCACATGAGCTACCCCTCCTTTGAAAATGAGGCACAGCTTGGGAACCCCAAAACTGAGGTATCCAAAGTTATTAAATGGACCTCCACATATTGTCCACAGCTCTGCTAGACTCTCAGTCTGGCTCAGAACAGAGGAACTCCCCCCTTGCTGTTTACAAGGAAAACACTGCAAGTTCTCTGTGAGGTGATGGCTTTCTCTTAGTGCACACTGATAAAACCTGTGAGGGAGCACGGGAAAGCTTTGTTGTGCCAGGTAATAACAGTCCAGTATGCCACTCAGCACCAGGGAAGAAGGTTATTCTGTGTTACAGAATAAGCCCCAAAAGCCAACAAAATATTCACCCACAGGGAGTACCCCATTTTCTGAATCATTGAAACAATTCAGTGCGATGATGCTCATATAAACTCACTTCAACTCCAGATAGCATTAGTGAGAGGTGATTAATTTCTTTCTTTCTTACACAATGGAGTAAGAGCACTCAACCAGGAACTCCACATGCCATTCTGAAATCAAGAGATGCATGTTGCTGAAGCTCTGAGATTCTCATCAACCAAAAAAACTACCACTACTCTGATTCCTATGCCATCAGAGGGATAGATATTTTGGCAAGGAATATTTCAATTTGGGATACACTTCTGTGTAAATTTTCTGTGTAAACTTCAGTTAGCTTTTACCATAGTACCTGCTTCTTCCCTGATTTCACACTTGAGATATCATCTGTGACCTCCTTTCATTTGATCTGAAAGTTCACACCTCACAGAGAAACTCAAAACCAGAAGAGGAAACCTTCTATACATGTGTTGGTTGTTGGTTTTCTTGTTTGTTTGGTTGGGTATTTTGTTGTTGTTGTTTTCCTGGTTGTTTTGCGGTTTGTTTGGGTTTTTTTGTTGTTTATTTTTTTTGTTCTATTTTGTTGTTGGGGTTTTTTTGGGGGGTGTGTGTTTTTTTGGTGTTTTTTTGTTTGTGGTTGGTTTGTTTATTTATTTATGGAGTGCCCGTGGAAAACTTATGATGCACAAAACACAGCACTGGAAAAGACTCATTACGCTTCAGCTCAATACAAAACTCTCCAGTGGCATTCTTGCAAAGAACAGCATATGTACCGAGATGTGTCAACAACAGGGAGGCACACAGGCATCACCGCTAACAGAATCGAGACTGATTTTCAGTTACTATTCTACAGGAGCTGTAGCTACCTCTCCCAAAGTTTGAACTTGCATGGAATCAGAGTCGTGGTTGAAGTTCAGCACTAAATATAGCAGCTTCTCAGAAGGTTGACTTGTACTTCTCAAACTGGTTTATCAAGCCTCAACAACATGCAGCTACTCTCCTACTAAAATCAAAAGCTTCACTTATCTCACTTCCTTGAGAAGTACTTCACTCTCTTCATTATTCATGTCACACTCATGCCAACTTGTAATTTCTTCCTAACAAAGCTCACACTTATGTGTTAATTCACAAATTTCATTTAATGAACAAATGTAACTAGAGCTGAAGCCCTGCCCAGAATACATCACGTTATTCTGATAGTACACTGCAAATACTGGCAGTGGCTTTCCCTTCCAAACAATGAGCTCCCCCACCAGGACAGAACTGTCCAAATTGTCACTGACTGTGTCACCCGGTGTCACATCAGGGGCTGACAGGGCTTCAGGACACCATCATCCAACCAAGTCAGAAGGGGGAAAACTCCTTGCTGGGCAATTTCACTAGCCACATGTGTTTTTTTTTTCTCTCAGATTGAAATGCCAAAAGACTCTTAGTGATCCCATCTAATCTGATGAGATGCACTCAGAATGACACAACTGCCATCTCGCCTGGAATTGATCAAAAAAACATTCTTTTTTTGCACGAAAGCTCCATATGCTTGAGTGCCTCTTTCAAAACCACAGTATCTAGCCTTTGTTGGCTGGCCACTGTTCCCGCCTACCTCTGAACTACATATCCTGGAGGGGAAAAAATAACCACCAAACTTCAGGAGACTTTTTTGTCTGAGCTCACTCTAGCATTGTCCTCTTGCCAGCTCCCTGCATTCTTTTTACTACTGAGTTTGTCTAATCTTTTCGATGAGTACTCGAGTTGTATCTCTTCTCTCCACATTCAGCTAGATGTGACCTACAAGCCAGAACTGCTGCTCTGCTCTAGAGTATTGTTCTCTGCTACCCACCTATCCTCTTGTCCTTAACCCGTGGGGCAGTTGTACTGGAAACAGGGCTCCTGCACCTTTCTCATGGTCTTCAACAGTAGGTGAGCACCAAGGCACTGCTTCTGACAGAAAGGCATTCTCTGAGGGTTCCCTGTGAAATTAACCTTTCCAAAGACCATACTGCCTGCTTAATGATTTCAGTAACAAAAGCACAGGCACCAGTAATGAGACACAAGCTTCCAGAGACATTACTTAACTTTTCCCTCTATTTTTGTGTCTATTTGTGCTTTGAAATTAGTAAAACCAATACTCCTAGCAGCCATTTGGGCATCTGACAAACACTGCTGCCCCAGTTTGGGAATCTGCTTTTCTACTGCTAACTTGTTCTAGAACAGCTGTTTTTTTATCTGTATGTCCATCTCTATACACACAGATGCAAAACAAAACCCTGAGAAAAGTGACCAAATCATTACGCTCAACTGCAAACTGGCTATTAAAGACATTCCTATGGCTTACTGCCATCAATCACCAAAACTTAACGGTATTAGCTTCTTCCCATTTGTCTAGTTGAAGCTGTAAAACATGTTCTGACCGTGGGACAGGTTACTAAAGATTAACTCTGTTATTCTTGATAAGAAATAAAACTTCTGGCATTTTCTGTGGTTAGAATTTGCAAAAGCGAGAAGCCTGATTTCCCCACTATTCTCATTTCTCTGTTCTTGTTCTTTTGAAAACCTAATTATGCAATATCACCAATCCAATGCAAACCTTTCTGGTTTCTGTAGTGACCAAAATTACTTGGCAATGAAAACTCTGTTGGGGGAAATCAGATCTTAGTTCAGTATCAAGACTACTGCAGTTGGCATTTCTGTGTAACTGAGTAGGCTTCTCTTCATAGACAGAACTGATGTGAAGAAACTGAGAAGAGTAGGTTATGTTCTGCAATATCCAGGATGATACCCAGTTCTGCAGAGACTAGCTTTTAAGAGGAAAAGGAGGCATATGACAATTGTAAACTAACCATAAATGCAAGAGGTGAAAAACCATAAGGATTTGGGTCAAGTGTATGCTTCACTATTACACAGTAGATCACATTTTCAACTTCCTATGTCTCAGGCCAGAAAAAGATACTTGGGAAAGTGACACTCTGGATGTGACAGAAGTGCCAGATTCTACTATCTATTTTTATGTTGGGAATTTAATTAAAAATGATGTCTGCACACAGTTGGTCTTCCTTCCTCTCCACCCTTTGTGCAACACGGATATCCCAGAGTGCTGTGCACCATTACAATTGACACTGTCTCGAGCAGATACACTGGTGGCACAGTATCTGCTATGAACACAGAGAGAGCTACATACCAAGAGTGAATGTCCTCTTGGAGAAGACTGTGTGCTGGCTTCATCATAAAGACAAGGGGAGGAAAGCAAATCAAGCAAAGGGATGTAGCATGTTCAGCTGCAATGATTTTGACTTGTGTTGCAAGCCACAGTTAGACCAAGAGAAGCAATAAAAGGGTTATTTCCCACTCTGCTCTCAACCTGTATAAATTATACTACTGTTTCATTTACTAAAGCATCCCAGAAGTGAGATGGCACAAAGACAGCTACAAGGTATTTCTGAACTTGGCTTCCCTGGACATCATCAAAATGTAATCTCAGGCCCAGACGTTAGATGCATGCATGTTCTGGCCACCAAACAAAACATTTGAGTTGGTTCCTAAGTGCTGACAGCATCCCTACTTTTTCCTGTCCACACCAGTCAAGTGGGTTAACTTCCAAACTGTAATATTTCTATGACAGTAGTTGAGCCAAAGCACCCATCCTTGTAGCACACTTCCACAAACCTCTTACAGCCTCTTTAGGCATCCAGTGCAAAGCAGCTCTGCACTGCCATGTACCTTCTCATTTACACGGCCATCTACAATGATGTAGAGCTCTAAAAAAGAGACAGCTGATATCCTGACATTTTTTTCCTCTAGTACAAATTCTCTTTTAAGAGAAGCATAGAGAAGAAGTTATGGTTTTATCAAGGGAAGCAAGTTCATTTGCCACTGACAAGCCAGTCCCTGCGTGCTTTTGTTCCCCATCTAGAGAACAGTGGTAAGAATAGTACTTTACCTCATGTTTTGAGTACAGAAGTAGAAAATAATGTAAGGTGCTTAGCAACTTGGCATGTGTGTATACACCTATATGGAAAAAAGCTGCAGGACACAATGGGCAAAATGTTAGGACCTGACACAGGTGGTATGTAGCAAAACCAAACAATTCTTGGTATCACTAAAGTCACTGAGACAGAAATTCAATTTTACTGTGAGGTTTTTGTTGACTAGATTCTGCAGTCTTAGAAGGGGTTTAGAAAACTAAATACTGGGTTTAATGTTCTTTTTATTCTACATCTTCATTAAGTACCCCCTTGTAATTTAATGCAATTTGTGGCAAATGCTAATAGTGCTTTAGGCCCACTTCTCCCTGTCAGCTGTATCTCTGTTAAATTATGCATTTCCATCTGGAAAGAAACTGTACAGGACTGTAGGCTCTCTTCCACTTAGAGTCGGGAATGGAGAGGGATTTAATTAGATGCTCCGTGGTTGAGAAAAGGACTAGAGCAAAGCCTGGGTGGTCTGTGGAATCTTCCACTGGAAAACAAGGCTGCAAATTGTTCTGTACAAGCCTGCTTCTGTTTGTTCATTTTGTTTACATTGTTTGTTCTTACAGATTAAAATAGACAGTTACTAGGCAGATAAACAGTGTTTCCTTCCACGACAATGTTGTCTAGAAGTTAAGAGAGCAGCATGGGGCAATATAGGCCTGTGCTTCATTTTTGGCTATGTCGCCCCAGCTCCCTCTGTAATTTGGAGAAGGACATAGCACTTCAGAGCACCTAATCACTAGCGTTTTTATTCCATTTTTCCTATCTGTAGAATGGGGATAATATAGCTTTCTGCTCTCAAAGGGGAAAGAGGCTGCATCCAGCTCACTCCACCTTTTCTCAGCTGACTGCCAGTGCAGAGGGATGCAACTCTTGCGATTCCTCTCATCACTGGATACCTGTACACCCTTAGGCCACTGACCAAGCCTTCAACAACTGAACTGTCTTTGGAAGGCCTGAATCAGAAGCAGAAATTTGTAATGAGCCAAGCAACTCCCATCTACACTTAACTGTGAGTCAACTCAGATGAAGTGATTTCAGTCATGTGCCCTTTCACAGTTCAGCTGAACTTCAGAACATAACAGATGAAGCTTTAAATAGATTTACAGTGCTGACTGCTGATTGGAGTGTCTGGCAGATTAACTTAGTCGTCATGTTTTTTCTGGTCCAAAATTCAATGGATACCATATTTGAAAAAGAGGGAATGCAGAAGGCTAAGTCAGAAAGTGGTCTATGACTGGAACTAAACTTATTTATTATCCTATTTTGGTTGCACGTTAAAGAAAGGAAGCTATTATGCTGTTGGTTTGCGGGATGTTAATGGGAGCTCTGGGCATAATTACTCTGTGTTAGTGTGTGAATAAACCCCACTGATAGATAAGCTGTTTGCCCGATAGTAACTTTTTCTCTTTCCTTCAAAAAGAAAGTAAGGATGAGAGGGGAAAAAAATATTAAAAAAAAAAAAAAAGGATAAAAAAGAAAAATGAAAGAAAAAAAAAAGACAAAAACCTGAAAAATAAAAAAGTAAACCTTGCCCTTTGTGGTCACTTTATTCCTTGCTACATCTTTGTGTAGGAAAAGGTTAAATACTCAACAACATTTTTCTCTTCTTAGCAACTTGAAGAACTGTACATCAGACACATTGTCTGCCAAATGCTTCATTTACTACCAGCTGCATTTTTACTTTGTTGAGAGATAGCTGAAATAAAATCACTGTTCTTTGTGCAAATGACATGCTAAATAATGTACGGCTACAAGATTATTAAATAGCAAAGGCATTTGATAATATTAGAGTCAACCACAAGTCCCACTTCTGCTGATGCACAGAATTTTGAGTAATTAGTCATTGCATAGAGTGTTGTATTTATATCCCCTTGAGCCTCAGACGTTAGGCCACAAAGTCAGGAGACAAAGAATTGCTGTTATTAGGAGGACTGGTTTGGATTTATTTATGTTCTAAGGCTTTATTTCAGTGTCCACTTCACTCCTCTGGCTCAGGCCTCCACCAAACCAGAAGATACAGCTAAGTCAGAGAATTTTAGTGTAAACCATATTTTTACAGACAAGACCTCTGAACTTCAAGCAGAAGAACTTCAATGAGTTTGCAAAGCCCCCAAAGAAGCACAACTGGCCTGAGGTTATATGACAAGCCTGGGAAAAAGGCCTCCCAGGTTCTGTTGTGATCTCTAACAGACTTCTCATGGTTTATATACAATACAGTAATAGCAGCTCCAATTTATGGATAGATAAATTGGGATACAAAGAAGGCAAGTAACCCTTCCAAGGATTTACAACAAGTCTTTTGCAGAGGCCTGGAACTCTTAATCCATCCTTTGTTCAAATTGCTAAACCACATTGCCTTCTTTAGACCACAATTACAGCGCAGGCCTGAATAACATATCTAAAATTGTATGGCTATACCCTTATATGAGGCTTTATTAAAATAAAGATTGTGTAACATCTTCAGAGTCCAATACAAAGCTGATCAGTGAGCACTCTCTTGATTAAAGACAGCCTTTTACATTCTCTCCCAGAATAAAAGAAGCAGATCTAATATAATGTAATAATAATAAAGAAAAACCTAAACAAACACAGAGGGAGACTTAATAGTATTTGAACCTAAAACATCTGATGGCAAATTTCATATTGGAGTAATTAACCTTCACTTTGCAGAACTGACATGAAAAGATATGGTAACATTTATGGTTATGACAAACAGCATGTATCATTTGTCTCTGAGAATGTCAGAGAAGGACTATATAGAGTAAATCATACACTCGTGTCAAATTTCAGGCATAACTGAGTAGATTAAATTTTGAATTTTATCAGGTGTCAAATTAAGATTCCTCTTTATAAGCATAGCACCTCTGCCTGCAATCTCTTTAGCTTCCTCAGCAGGTTGAGCACTCTTTGTATCCAAAAAGCACAGACAGAAAGAGAAAATGCTGGTAAGAAACTATATGGGAAATTTAATGGTTGGGCTAAGAAATACTATAAAGTTAGACATTCTGTGCTCTCCATGAGATTTAAAAGGAAGACAATGGACCTGGTGTGATTACTAGGGGCACCGCTATGAAAAGCAATTCAAAATTTTTGGTTAAATATTGTGTGCCCAAATGTGTCCCTTTTCCTTTGCAGAGAATACATCCATACCTAAGCTAGATACTCAGATGCCTGATCTCCTGATTGTAAGTGTGCTAATGCAGGGCTTCTGTGCACACAGCATTGGCATGTCTAAACCTAGAGGTCAAGCAGAAGTTGATGAGAAGCAGAGCAACCATACTACGTATTTAAAAGACCAGATGGAATGGATGTTAGAAAGTCAACCTAACTGATGCAAGCATGTATGGATCTCTTCATCATCTTGACCCAAACTAGGCAAACCAGATGTTACTAAAACTAAGCCTAGCGTACTTCCGTCACCAAAGTGACCTCCATGCTGCAACAAAAATAGAGGGTGGCTGAGGGGCAGCTCTGGCTTGCATAGTCAGGGAGCACCCCATTTTCCACTAAGGCTCCTGCATAGGAGAGATTCTGCCTGTGCAAACCCTCTGATTTGAAGCACAGATCCTAGACGGGACACCCCACCTTCAACTACAAGGAGTAACCACAGTAAAAGACAAAGCCCCAAACCCCAGGGTGCAGCCCCAGAGCCAGCAGACATGTTCCAGCCTGCTGTAGCCACTGACCACCAGACTGCCCCACCTCCAGAGGAGGCCTGGCATGGACAATACTCTAAAGCCCAGACTTGGAGTAACCTGGACCCCCAGACAACCCAGCTGCCTCCACAAAGCCCACCTACACATACCAAGCCCCAGGCAAGCCTCTGGCCTCCATCAGGGGCTCAACGTGGTCCCCAGCTACCACTTGAAGCTGTCATTTCTATGAGATCCCATAGTGCTTTTCTGCAAAATGGAAGGGAACTAATTTCACTACTGGCCAAATTCCAGCTTTGAGTAATTACATTCTTCTGACAAATTTTCCTTGGCAGTTTCAGTGGAATATAATTAGTAAATGTAAATAGATGTAAATAGTGCTGTAAATTACACTTTGCACAACTCTCAGAAGCAGAGGGGGAGAGCGGGGTGAGAGGGCAAAAAGTGCAGAGCTTCATTCTCCAATATGGATGATGCTGTGGCCTTCCCTGTCATCAGACTGCATATGTCTCTGCCAGGACAGCATGTTCAGGGCTACTGCAGCAGCAAATGCCATGATCCAGGATCATCATGTGGTTCATCACATGGATCACCCACTTCACCTCAAGTACAACTTTGACCTGACGGTGTCCAGTCATGTCCCACAGCTGTGTTTGCAAGCAGCTGCTGTGTTCCACCTCAGCTGTGCTGCTGCTTCAGAAGCAGGCAAACTGCTTTACAGACACACACGTGCACACAACTGCAAAACATGTGTACATGATATTATTGTTTTCTATGAAATGCTTATTAAATTTGTTAATGGTCTGTGAATCCTTCTGCTACCAACAAAAGAAGTGTCATATAAATGGAATTATATAATTATCCTTCACAGCTATTTTAACACAGCTTCATGTACTAGTTTCACCTAAAGTGGAAATAAGGTCTTCCAAAAATAAAGTAAATGCCTATATTTAACTTCACGTAGTCAAGTAGATTTAAAAGCAACAATTTAAAGTAATGAAAATATATTACAATGAATACTTTTCTTGTATTATCTACACATAAGTACTTTTTAATGTGTCATATATCTCTTACGTACGTCATTTGCTTCAAATCCAAATTGATATAGCTAGTGGGTTTAACCATGTATTAATTTGGTTTATACAGAAAATTTGAGGATATTTTTTCAATAATTCACTATTTTCTATTCAAAATTTTCCTATGGAAAACAGCTAGCAGAAACTAGTAAAATGAAACTTTATTTTCTTAACAAAAGCTTGTTGCACTATTTAGCTATAACAGGAGAAACAGATGTTTCAGCTTTACAATGTCTTGCAAAACTTCCTTCGAAACGGCTATTCGTGCTCTGCATGTTTTGGACTGAGTATGGAAAGCTCTGCTAACAGTCACGGGAAGCATTGCATACATTAATAAAGCCCACATTAAGATAATTAGTGCTAAAAAAATAAATCAACAAGGCTTTTTTTTCCCTTTATAGTATTGATTTAGTGTGGGTGAAAAATGCCAGATTTTGACTCTTGAAGATTCATGTTCCACCACAGAGCAGGAGATGGAGCCAGCTTTTCCCAGTGTTCTGCCAATAAACTGTTAGATTAACCATCTGAAGGGCTAGGAGGAAGAACCAGGCTCTATGGTCTATCAACCCTTAGTTTCTCTGATGAACGTGAAGAACGGGAAGCCCACTACCTGGGATAAGGCACTCAAATTCTTAATCTTTGTGGCTATACCTACCCAAATATTTTCTTGTCAAAAATTTTCAAAATTGCTGTGGAGAACAGAAATGACCAGGAGGCAGTCCTGAACCTGCACTGCTGCAGAGACGACTCCGGGCAGTGGTAGCAGCTACAGGGAAATTTCTACAGTGAAAGCAGCCTTTGAAACTCATTTTGTATCTTGTATGTGTATCTCCTAAATGGCAAAGTCTGTTTTCATATGGGCTCTGGAAACTTTTGTAAATCCTGTGATGGGTTATGCACATCATTTAACTCTTTGTCTGGCAGTAACTTCACCTTCTGCAGATCCAAGCAATGTCAATATGGATACAGGCACAGAACCAGATGTGATTTGATTATGGCACCTTAAAAAATTACTGCCTGGTCCTTCAAGACACTGAAGTCAGGGCAGTTTAAGGTAGCAACTTTTGTTTAGTATTAAATGGCCTGCTAAGATCATGCACATGAACAGCTCTGAATACTCTGTGGATAGCTGGCTACTTGCTAAGCCACCTTACAGCTTGAACTTATTCCCCCAGGGAAGGATCCACTACAGACACACTTCTGAAGAGAATAACATGGCCTACTAGAACAGTTTAATATTCATTTTAGTAACAGACCTATCCAAGTTAGTTGAGGATGACATTACTTTGCTTAGTGTTTGGAAGGGTTGCTTTAAAACCACTTGCTTTCAGGCAAAGTGATAATCAGTCTACGAGTCTTTTATAATGGAAAGCCAACACATCTTTTTTCATTCAGTCTGCAAGAGTAAACCGAACACAGCTGTTTTACTGAAAACAACCCACTGGTATTTAAGTAGATTAACAAAATTAACTGTGAAAATCCTCTGCTATGTGAAAGCCAATAACCTGTTGGCCACAAGGAGGCAGGGCAAGGATTCAGTAAACTCAAAGAAAATGCTTTCATTTAAAAAAAAAAAAAAATTAC
>VWZY01009341.1:260573-293247 GCA_013399075.1 Chloroceryle aenea
CCAAACCCACAAAAAAAAAAAAAAAGCGTTA
Source organism: Chloroceryle aenea (assembly GCA_013399075.1). Taxonomy (NCBI): domain Eukaryota; kingdom Metazoa; phylum Chordata; class Aves; order Coraciiformes; family Cerylidae; genus Chloroceryle; species Chloroceryle aenea. The sequence goes on from VWZY01009341.1 coordinate 260,605, forward strand.
AATTAGTTCAGTCATGAAACTCTGAACTGCTAGGCAAGATAAAAAGCACTTTTCAGCCACAGTGTGTGGTTTCAGTATTGCTTTTTTATTCCAAGAGCAGCAAATACCTTAAGATATGAAACAATAGCTGATCTGGCAGCAATTTTCTGCTTCTTTTGAAGAAGCAGATCACACATGTTTCTTCTTCATCGCTTCTGTGTGATGTAGAGAAAAGGTCTAACAATAGGCTTTGAGAGCAATAGTGGATTTACTAATTCAGAGCAAGAAGCTGTACTTCCAGGTTCACAAGGTGTTGCACCCGAGCTAGTAAATCCTGCTTCTGGGCAGCTTAGGGAGCTCTGCCTTTCACTCCTTTGGCACTTCTAAATCCAGGCTAAAAGCAGGCAGAAGCAGTTAGGTGTCTGTGGGCCCCTAACAAGTACATTATGTATGGTATAGTACAGTGACATCTTCCTTAACCATTTTAGGACATGTAAAATCAGCACTAAGTCTAGGTCAAAGTTTTGAATGACAAAGGGGCAAAAGAGTAAAATAAAGCTAAAATATCTGTTACAGAGTTAAATAGAAAAGAATTAAATCTAACAGTGAAACAAAGCCTTCCACAATATCAGCACATCACAGTCCAAATCTGTGAGTGATCTGTTTTAGACAAAGCGACTCTAACCCTTGCTCTGCCACTGCATGCTACTGAGCTAGGTAACTGCAGCTCCCTGTGCCTCTGTTTCCTCACCGTTTAAACAGTTGCTTTCCTTCTTTGTGAAGCAGTAAGAGGTCCATGGTTAAAAAAACATGTTACAAGAACTAGTTATTATTAATGCAATTCAGATATGAAATGCACCAGATGGTAAAATCTCCAGGATTTTAATGAACTATTGTAACAGAACATATGTAATATGACGTTATTATAACAGGCATTTAAATGTATAGTTAGTACATACAACGTGACCTGCTCTGCTCTCAGTAACTCCACTGGAATTATTTTGGATTTATGTCAGATAATACTAGGAACACAAAATAGCCCCATATGTGCAATGTGGTAAGGTTTTCATAGCAATGCTTTCTTAACTATTGCCTGTCCTGTTTTTATTTTTTTGCTTGGGTATTGTATTTAGTGGTCTATTAGAGTATACTTTCTGCATTTATTTCTGAGCAGGAAGTAAAAAAGTCTAAAATGCCTCTAACCAACTCTCTCACCTATTATAAGATAGTTGTCATGAAACAGCAAGAACTTTGGGGTTTTATTTTCACTATATTCTGTAAAAATTATGTCTTTGGTCACCTTATGCTAGACTCGGTAAGCAATTCATGCTTGTGTCAGAAGAGCTAAATGTTCAGTTTCAGACTGTGAGGGCAACGGTATCTCCTTTCTCCCACAGCATCTGAGTTCTGTAGAAGATGAAGTGTATGACTTGGCAAAGGTGAAAAAACAGGACTGCAGCTCGAGCCACTGGCATCACACATTACAGTCAGAGACAGGCACTGACTTCAGTATAGGAGGAACATGAAGATACTATCAGGATGTATAATAATTCCAGCTCATCTACAATACAGACTGTAAAACTCAAGTGAACTGACATTTAATATATGAGAGGCTGGAAGCAAGATATCAATTTCACATCATAAATTAGCCTTTGTGCTAGTGCCCAAAGATTTGGCTGATTACTCATTGCTTTCCCTTAGTGTTTAAGCAGTCTTTTCCAAAGCAAGACAGTTAAACCACAAAAACTTACCGTAGTGTCCACAGCCCTGACCTTCCCAGCAGGAACGTGCTTTGGAATGGGTTCTTCTACTGATATCATCATGCAGCCTTCTGCTCCAAGAGTAACAATTACAAGCTTACACCCTCTTTCTAACAGCATGCGTCCCACCTTTTCAGCATCTTCAAGGTTGCCAACTGGGATGCCCGTTAAAATTTCTGCCTGGAAAATAACCCACGCAAATGAAAATCATAATCTAACAGCATTCATTTTTGGACAACAGTTGGATTTGAAAACAGTATTTAACATCTTTTAAAAATGTGTATTGTAGGATGATCATGAAACCACTTCCTACGCTGATATTCAGCTTTCTCCTTGTTTGAAATCAGTGTGTACTTCAGGCACAGCCTAATGGAGAACAGCCTAGGCAGAGATGCAGGAGGTGTGGGTTCTGTTCCAGCTTCTACAACTTACCTGGCATACAACCCTTAGTAAAATCACATTTCTCCCACATGCCTGAGTTTCTTAATCTGTGAAATGGACACAATGACACAGCCTTGGCAAAAGCTCTCTGTGGTCTCGTGAAAAGCTACATGGCAACTCAGTTACTATTGGTGGATATTTATCAGTGAGAAACTTTTAAAATCCATTTTTAAATTCTCAGTGTTCAGCTAGGGAGAAATTATAAGGGAAAATCTCTGCAAAGAAAAAAAAAAAAGTAATTGCTCAGCTCTGATCACTCTGTTTACTCGAATATATATTTTTAGACAAGAATACCTAAAAGTTTTCTGAAGCCTTCTTTGGGCAAAGGCCCATTACCAGTTTATTATGTATTTGTCTTATGGCCATGTCCATAGGCCTTTGTCAAGACTGAGACTATTCTATGCTGGATCTGTACAAACACAGATAAACTCTTCTTCTAACAGATGGTGACCTTAAGTCAACTTGTCCCAATTGGCTCTTAAAATTAATCTCTTCTAGTTCCACCCAACTAAGAGCAAAATATCCCCAAAATCTGCAACAAAGACTTAAGAGTCAAACATCCTTTTTGCCACTTCATATATTTTCTTGATGGCCTGGCATTGTCAAATGTCATGTACTTTTTCCTTTTCTTTTGACAGGGAAGAGAATAAGAAAGAAACAGGAAAAAAGGGAAAAGAAAATACAGTATGTTTTATCTGAAGCAGTCTAGCAAGCAGTAATGGGGCATAACTGCCACTCTCAAGGCTTATTGTCAGTGGAAAAATGACTTTGGAACCGATTCTCCAGATACATGGGCAGCTTGGCTTCTCAGGAAACAGCTGCTGAAATATTTCAAATCACCTTCCTCACCGAACTTGAATTCAGTGCACATACTTCTTCATATAATGGACTGTGAACTATAGCGATTAAACAACTGCTTCACAAAGCATAGGCTATGCCTGTAGTAAAGAGAGGGAGGGCAGACAGCTGGGGACAGGAACTACTACAGCCATCCCAAAGTAAACCGCCCCCAGCTGTGAGTCAGCGCCTGCTGCTCACCACTGTCATTTCCTGTGTTTCAGCCTGACCCAGGAGAGAAGCCACCCTTAGGCTCCGAAGGGCCAGACTATGCCAACACACTCCCTAGAGTTTATAGTATCATTAGCAGAGTACTTACTGGGTTTAATTTTCAAACTTTCAGGACCAAGTTTTGCAGTCCCTTCTTAGACAAATGCACAAATAATTTCAAGCACTGTTGATCTGATCGCCACAAGGCAGAAGCTGGTGTGGCAGGCCTCAGTGGGCAAACTTGGGTGCTGCAGGGGCAAGGCGTGGTTAGCATGTACATGCAATTTAAAATGACTTCTTTTAACGGCACTGATCCAACAGAAGAATATAGTAAGCTTTAAATTATAAGAAGGCAACTAAACCTATCCGATTTTGTCTTTGACGTGTCACCATGCTGCTCAAACTTCTCTTGCAGTACAAACTATTTCAGCAAATCAAACCTATTTCAGTTTTGAAAAGTCTATAAAAGTACTTGCAAAAAGAAAATTTGTTTCAAAAAGTATCTCATAACATCTTTTGAATGCAACTTCCTGCAAGGTTTGCAAGGAGTCAATACATCAATAATGGCTTTGGAGTAACTAAGGATAGATAATAAAATAGTACTAAAAAATAGAGAGAGAGCATATACTGCATTCTAATATTCAAATGTCTGAAGAGTCTGTGTCTCTTCATGAATTTAAAGATCTCCAGAGCAGACACATTCCTGTATTCAGAACACCTAGTACATCATGTTACAAGAATAAAAACAGTTCAGCACAAATCCTTCATTGAAACTGCCTAACTGAATTTCCAATGTACTTTAAGGGGCAGTAATTCCAAACATTCTACATATGTTGCAAAATCTCCAGAACAAAAGTGGGTTTGGTTTTAGTAGAGAAACAGTAAATCTATTTTGGGTTTATTTACCTGGTATTTACACTTCTGTAAACTCATGAGCAAAGTAATTGAAGTATTTAAATATAATACTGTTTCTAATGAAACGCACATGGTGTATGCTTAGCATTAGCATTGTACCCCTCTATGTGCTTGCTGTGTCCCAAGTCAACAGGTTTTTTTGCTTGGGTAGCAAAATAATTGTTCTGGGACTGGTATGTGAAAGGTTTGGCAGAAATCTTTCTTTTCATCTTTACACTGCTTATACCAATAAACAAAATTATTTTGAACAGACAGAGTCCGTATAAAAGTAAATCTTTAACTGCTTGAAACCACTATCATCTAACTCATCTACAGCAGGATGGCAAAACTAAAAAACACTGGAACAAGCTGGAAGTACCATAAAAGCAGCAGAAGCCAGACAGATTCTGTGCCAATAATTAGAGATTGCGGTAAATGTCAACTGATGTTAAATACTGTGGTGAGTTTTGAAGTTCCTCCCTTCAGTAGAATCTTATTTAAAAAACAAACTGTGGTACAATTGAAGGAAATAACTAATGGTTATGTAAAGAAAAAATTAAATAACAATACTAAAAGCCCAATGTGGACATTTGCCATAGTACTGTACAAAAAAGCAGCAAATTATTTTTATTTTTCTGCAGCTAGTTTCATAAAACTTCTCAGTTAAATGGACCTATTAAAGCAAGAGGACATTTCCACAAAACTGCTGTCTATGACAGATATATCATTAATCTACAAATAATTTTCTTAATTTTTTTTACAGAAGTAGAAGAGAAATTTAACTGAAGCTTTTCATCTAACTGATACGACAGTTCTTGGTTATAATCCTTGCTAACCTTATTTAACTATCCATGTCTCTTTAGACTGCGGAGCCTAGTCACAGGAAGTTGACACAAACTGGCACTGCTACAATAAAAAAAAGGTCCTGCTTTTTCTCTTCCATTCCTGTCTACATGGCCCATACTCTTGTGCCAGCACAGCCATTTGTGTGGCCAGGAAACAAACTGGATTGCAAGGCAGATCTGTGTTATATCTCACACCACCCCCAATCCAAACCAATTAACTTCTTTCAACAGCAGAACTAGTTTACGTTGGCTAAAATTGGGAATGAAACTGTGATAAGAACCTTTGCCAAGTGTTCCTAGCTGTGGTGCATTTGGGGCAGCCTATGGCTCACACTGCCACTTTCAGGGAGATGTTCTGGATCCTCTGCTTGGCATTTGTAAGACCAAATCTGCAGCATGATATGTAGTTTTGGGATCTCTGGCACAAATAGGGCAATGACATAGTACAGCATACTACAATGGAAGTCCATCAGGACAGTCAGGGGGCCAGAGACCAAGACATAAAAGAACAGGTTGGGAGAAGCTGGCTTCTTCAGCCTTAAGTACACAAGGCTTAGGGGAGATCTAATTGCTGTCTACAGCAACTTAATGGGTGGGTATAGAGAAGATATAGCCAGACTCTTCTTGAGGATGCACAGGGATAGGGCTAGTGACAACAGGCACAAGCTGGAAAATGGGAAATTCCAGTATTAGGACATGGTTTTTCACCACAAGTCGAACAGGTGCCCAGAGCTCATGCAATCTCCATCCTTGGAAACTTGACCGGACAAAGCCTTGAGCAATCTGACCTAAAATGTCCATGCTTCAACCACTGTTGCACTAGAGACCTTCTGAGGTCTGCTTCCAACTTCTGTGATCCGATGGTCTTCAGCAAATATAAACTGGTGAAATAAGAAGGGTTAATTCTTTGGGGAGCAGTCCTTCCTTTGGTCTGCTTTTTGTGCACCTAGCACAATGCTGCCAGAAATAACAGAAATAATAAATAGTATCAGGGAAAATTTGCCAGTTTTAAGGCTAACCCATCTAAAACTACACATGATAATTTAAAATATTTTTAATTTTAAATATTTAAACACAGTAAGCCAGTTGGCTACAAACTTGGCTTGTACCTCAGGAGATTTCTTTGAGAATTACAGCAGATCTCAACCTCATTAATTCTAACACATGTGAAGCGTCCCAAAGAAGTAGTGAGACAGAGCTGATGTATAAGCAACAGCAAGATTAGGCCACACAAGCCAAGCTAGTTCCAGTTGTTTCAAATTATAATTTTTTTTACATATATGCAGGCAGAAATACTTATCCTACTAGAATAATTAAAAACTAATTGAAATGAACTGTCTTGAAGATTTTCCCTCCCTCCCCAAAAGTAAGATTTAATTTTAGACTTAATGTGGGAAATTTCATAGTTTCTAGCAACAAATACAGTGAGGTTTAGAACAAAGTTGGAATTAAAATATACTCTGAATTGCTGGCAACTTCTACCTGACAGTGCAATAGTAGCTTTCCATCACTTAAAACACAAAAAGCAAATTCGGGAGCTGTTCTGAAATATTTTAACTCTTAAGGACCTATTTTCACTTTGACTACTAGAGATATAAATTGTTTTTTCTTAAGAAAGTCTGTCCCTAGTATTATTCTACATTAATAAGCAGTATTTTAAAAGTCCTAATCCAAGACAAGAGATACAGTTTTATAAACTACGTCTTCTCTGAATCTTGTAAAAGTCAATACTATCTCTTGATTTTCGACATACTAACAAGAATTTCCATTATTAGTATTTCTTCCCAAAATGATCTAGCCTGTAGTAATAGATAGTAACACTTAAAAGGAAACAACAGATTAGTATCTATTTTTTCTGTATTATTTTTATACCTCTTGCAGCTTTATTTAACAAAATTAGCAATTAACTTATATTTAATTGAACTGCTTTCTACCATTGAAGCCCCAAAGTATTCTGTTAGCATTTAATTAAATCTTTGCTAGACTTTTCTGATATAGATCAGATACCCATTTTACATTAGGAAGAAAGCAGTTTCCAGTTTTGCATTAAAAATAGCTTGACAAACTAAATAATTTGCTGTAACCACTTTGGAGTTTTCCTTCTCCTGAAGGACTCCTTGCTATTCTTTGAACAGAGAAGCAGCTTTACTTCAAAATATTTTGGACCAAACTGAAATTGCTGATGTGCAGTATATTTTGGTTCCTAACCTGCAGGGCTATGTAATTACATGCACATGCTAAATAAGAAAAACAACAGATGAACTGTATTGACATTGTGGCTGTGCCTAGAGCCATACTGCAGCAAGGAATTGCACAAATACGTGGGAAAAAATGGTAAGTGTTCCAAAGAGCTCATCTTGTATAAGGTTGCCTCTTTTTCAAAATTTATAGATGACTGAAAAGAACAACCATTGGTTTTTCCCTGAGTTGACATTGAACACATTTATTTTTCATTAGAAGAATTAAGGGAATGGAGAACTAGCACATTCCTGCACAAACCTCAGGGATTAGGCTGTGCTGCATCTGGGAATTAACAAACTAGTCTCAACAAGTTTGATCTTTCTGGGAAAAGATAAAAACTGAACTACAGGCTAAGCAAAGAAAGAACTGATAACCTTGCAAGATTTGTTCTGAGTTTTTTTGTTCACGAACCACATAAAAAGAAAGTAATGTCAGACATAAAAAAAATATTATTGCAACAAGCAAAAGTGAAAAGAACAGCTTGTGAAGAGCCTTCTGGACAAACTAATGGTAGATAATTCACTGATAGTATAATTTTGTTTGCTTCTCTCTAGCACATAAATCCTTGAGAACAAGCTGTGCTGTTATACCAGATACTGCACGTGATTTCATTAAATCCTAAAGCATTTCATGCAGGATGGAGTATAAAGTGTGATGTATTTGATACTCACATGTTTGGGACCTAACATCTCATGGCTCTCTGAAAATATAGCTGACATTTTAAAACTTTTATTCCATGACAAAGGTATCGCAGAGTAAAACTGCTTGACCTTTATGGCAGAAACTTCTGACTCAGTAATAATTCAGCTAATCACAAGGACTACCCCTTTTTCTCATCAGTAACAACACAACAGTCCACATAATGTACGAGATACCTTGAGCTAAATGGCTAGCTACTATTCTCTTCCACAGATAACATAATCTGCTGTTACAAATATGTCATTCACATAAGATCCACAAACCACAAGATTTTATCATTTAAAGATACTTCTGGGTGAACAAGAAACATAAGGACAATTTGGTAAAATTGTGGGATAAATACTTGCAAATTTAAATGACTAAGAAAGTCAAACCAAGCGATAAAAAAAATAAGTGTAAATTTAATCTTGTCTTAGCATATAAGCCTATGTTAAAAAAGAATGTTTTAGAAGCAATTGAACTGGATAGCTCTAAAGAGTTCATTTTAAAACCCAAGACAATTTATTAAATATTTAAAGGACTTAGTAAAGATAAAGCAGAAATATGCTGTTTTTCCTAGTAGTACCTAAAAGCCCCAGATAGAAAATAAAAGATCCTAAAAGGGGTAAGGTTGGAGTATAAATGTGATTTTAGCTAGAAGGAATTTATTTGAGAATTAGAGATACCAAGTAGGAGGGGCAATGGAGCTGTAACAGAACATCTCAGGAAAGCAGTTGTAAGCAGCACATTCAACAAGGTTGGTCATAGAGAATAATTAACAAAAACCTAAAGAAATCATAAATTAAGCCTGGCCATAGAGGCTCAGAGCATCTTATCCAAGGTTCCTCTTATCCAATTACTCTTTTCTGACTGTGACTGCTAGTAGATACTGAGTGAAATAAAAAAAAAAAAAAAATCTTTTCCTCCTATATATTCTGGATCATTAAAATCTTAGGTACTTGAAGATTTAAGAAGATGAAGGAAATGCAGATGCAGTAGACTGAATAGACAAAGTTAAAAAAAGTAGAATTATCTTTAAGATTTGTAGAATTAAGTTATTGCTTTTAAGAGATGTGACTGGTAACCTTTATTTGGGTATGTAAACATCTATCTCTATATCAAACTTCTCAAGTGCATACATTACAGGGATCTGAAATTAAAGAAGTTCGTGAAAGAAAACAGAAAACAGATGGCATATGAATATATAACAATTACTAAAGAAACAACTTTCAAACGTGACATAAGAAAAACAAATGCTTCAATTTTCCTCTTTTCTCACCAAAAAGAAAGGAACAATGGCAATAGTTCATCCCTGAAAATCAATTCAATAACAAATCAGACACACGGTGAGGATGAAATCAAATATAATTGATTATTACAGTCATGCCAACATAATTGATTTCATTGCAAAGTATGAAAAGGTTACTGCTAAAAGCATAGGTATTTATGTGCCATTCTTGTTCTGAGAATATGCTGTAGGAGTCCCACACTTGGAACTGTGCTCCCATGATATGGCTGGCAGGAATTTCCATAGGTTTACCATTTCCATAAATTCAGAAGAGATAAGCTTCCTCAACAGTAGAAAGTGTATTTCTGTGCCTGTGCATACAACGATCCCAGCTATCTTCAGATGGCAATTACTTTTAAAAAGAAAATAGCAGAAAAGAATGCAAACTGTACCCCCGGCTCTGTAAGAAAGGTAGATGAATAAGCAGGGATCTATTATAATTATACACCTGTATTTCTTGTTCTCCAAATAGAAGTAATTTTCTTTAGCCCATGTGGTGGTAATAATAATACACCCCGGCTCCTGTAAGCTAAACTTCTCAAAGAATGTCTCTTTCAAGACTGTCCTCTAGCAATAAAGTATAACAAAGGGAAAACTTTAACATGTGTGTTGCAAAGAGCGATGAGAGAAAAGTCAGGAACAGACAAGTAATGAAAAACAAAGTTTTGTTTCTAACATATGGGGAATAAGTTCTTGCAGGGGAAATAGAAATTAACTAGTGACATTGTGAAAAAAAAAAACAAAACAAAACACCAAAAAAACCCCAATGAATGACATTTTCTAAATTAGTGGGAGAATATGGGTGTTCTAAGCTCAAAATGTGTGCCATTGCACCATCTAGCCAATCCAGGGGTATAGTCCAGGCATAAGTGCTTTCTGAAAGCAGGAAGAAAACACCACATAGGTGTCCCGCAAGTCCCCTGAACAAGAATACTTTGCCTTAGTATTCTCTTCATCACATACAATCGAGTTCTGATAGTTGTTGGACAGTGTCTGAGACAGAAGTATCACTGCCAGTTACACTGGAAACTTTGCCTTTGAGAGACCTGAGAGGCCATGGCCTCTCCCACCTTGCTATTTTGCTAATTCCTGAATGCTCTGGAGTATCTGAACGTGGTAAACACAGACTGAAATACTTCAGAGTAAAATTCAGATGTCCAATTGGGTTACTTAGGCTGATCCTTAAATGCCAGAAGACTGGTAAATGGAGAACTTCTGATATGGTTTCTGATAGGTTTTAACAGAAATTTATGAAGAGGGTAATTGAGTCTTGAAAAACTTACTCTGTGAGACATTGTCATCAAACAAAATACCCTATAAGTAAGCAGGGTAATGCTTTTATCTTATCTCTTCCCCCTCCCCTCCACCCAAAAGTATCATGTTCATGGCAGAAATCATGTTTGTTGGAGATAACTTTAACTGTGATCAAGGCACGGCTTCTATCCACTAGGTTTCTTCTCTCCCATTCCTGTTTACATAAAAAGAGGATAAGTGGAAGGAATGCAGCATGCATAATGCTAATAAATAGGAAATTGAAATGAAAGCCTTATGAGACAAGCTTAATTTGTCTCTTGTGACAAAAATAATATCATTTGGAGAAATACAACACTTAGAAAAGAGAGGGAAAGGAGGAAAAATAAACATACAGTTGAAGGGCCAGCAAAACAGATTGACTGAAAACACGTATGACAAGGAGAGACACATGAAGCTATTATTTACCATGAAGTCCAGAGTGTGTGCATCACCTTCTGGCAAGCAAGTTTAAAACTGTCAGGAAACTGTGGCTAGCACATTCCTGCTAATCATATCAAGGGACTGCAGAACGAGGACAAGGATCTATTTTAATTTTTATCACTAGGAGATAACATTTTAAAAGTGTCCTTTTATAGATTTGTTTTACTTATCTGCTTGTAAGGAAGGCTGGACACAACTTTCCCGCTGCAAGCAGTTCATTTAAATCTGAATGTAATCTAAAGGTATTCTGAAATATTCCTCTTTGCTCATTAGGTCAGAGATCAAACTTGTCACCTCCAAAAGTCCTATGTGAGAGGAGCATGCTTCAGTTTTCCTGCTCTCTATGCCATATTTCTGAAAAGAGAATCCTACTAAAATTTTACTTATTAAGATTCCATCTTTAACATGAATTATGACCATTACCTCAGTTTCATTGCAGCAGAAGATATCAGAATAGGTATAAAATTGTGGATCTAGGTCAGCAAGGGCTGGAGCTGGATTAAATAAAGTCTTTACTAGAAAAAAAAAGAAAAAAAAAAGTCTAAATTTCTAGTGGTTTAGATTCATAAACCACTCCCTGACACTCCACTGTGGTTAATCAACAGTCCCCTATGTTTACTATTAACACATAAATGGCTAAACTGCTACAAGTTTTGTTTTTTATATTAAAGTTCCTTTTGATTCATGTGCAGGCACCTGTCATGATGGGAACATGACAGAAAAGTACCATAAAATTATTAAATCAAAAAAACCCCAAACCAAACCAGCAACAACAAAACCCACAAAATCAAAATCAAACAAACAAAAAATGGGGGGGGAAGCCTTAGACAGTAATGCAATTTGTTTAACTGATGATGGTTCTTCCAGATTGTAATAAATTTTACAAGAACTGATTTGGTTCTAAAATTCAGCACTGTTATCTGTGTTCTGTACATGAAGAAACAGAGGCATGGAGTAATGAAGGGCATGTCCAGACAAGGAGCTAAACGTGCTTCTGAATGTGTTACCTAACTTGTTGAAACTGCCACATTATAAAACTGTAGTGTAGACAAGGCACTGTATGTTTTTAATATGCTATCTGGCAGAGCTAGACCTAAACTTAACACGTGGTAGAATATGTTAGTTAACCTAACTTTAAACTGTAGCCTAAGGCCCCATGTAACAGCAGAAAAGGTTTGTCATGAGGGCAGTGTAAGTGACTTACTCACTGTTAACACAGGAAGTCTGCAGACTTGATTTATCACTTTGCCAATTTTATGATTAATACATCTGTGTCCTAACCACAAGGGCATAATTTTCATATAAAGCACACTCTCTTACTTCAGAAATATTCCTTAGAGTAAATGATTGCATCTTCCAATTTGGATGTGTGAACTTTCAGTCCTAAACACATATTTAGACTCTAAGCTACAACACATAATATTCAGATGTGCTGAACGATCCTGAATCCCAGATAATACCTAAAAGAGAAAGACGCACAGAGACTCATGAAATCTGAGTACCAAGAAGTTTAGCAGATGACACTTTGAAAGTCTTAGCCTCTGACTTTACAACTTTATCATGCTTCTCTACCTGCCTCATTAAAAAGAGTATAAAAATAAAAAAGACATTTACTGAGAAGTCAGAAAATGCCAAGATTAGGATTTCCAATGTAATCTTAATTTGGGTCCCTTATATTATTGCAATACAGTATGTATTAAAATAAACTCTTTAATTATATGGTCGCATACCACTGAAAAACAGCATGTGATCACATAATTAAAGCCTGCAACATAATACATATGCAGAACAGAGACAAATTAAGGTTTCACCAGCAACCTTAACTCTTGCATTTCCTATTTTTTGAATTACATTACTATTAGTTGCTCCCATAGTTAATATCTGCTGAGCAAGCAGGAGATGGAAAAATGCTAAGATTCTCTTCCAGGCTGTGATGAAATTGTTTGTGAACAGTGTAATCTGGTCCAACTGAGGAAAACCAAATTATTCTTCTGCCAAATTCCTTCTCTCTGTTTGCCAAGAGCCATTCTCCTCACCTAGTTTTCATTCTTTATGCCTCCTCGCATAAGCACTCTGCAATAGTAACCTTTTTCACTCAACTCTCATGACATTGCATGTCTTCATGTCCCCTCTCCTATGCTTTTTCCCATTTCCAGTACTCGCAGTCTACTACTTCCTGACTCTACCTCCACATTCCAATTTCTGTTCAGCAAATCCTATTCTGTGTTCCAATTTTGTCCTCCTTTCAGTTTCTCTTTTCCTTCTTCCTCTGCCACCCCCAATACCAAGCAAATCCCTCCTGCACTTCTCTTGTCTGAAATCTACTCTCCCTTCCCAGCATTCCCATCCAGCTTTGCCTCTTCTGTATTTAAATCAAGCAAGGTCCTGCTCTGCACTCCCTGGGCCTACAAGAGATCTTTAACAGTATAAAATAAGCTGTCTAAAACCAAGTTTAGGAATTACACTGAAAGTCACGCTGCTCAAATGGACAACTGCCTGTGTGGACAGACTCCTGGGGGAAGCTAGCTTAATTGCCTTAACAATTTTCTCAAGTCTATGTAAAAGGAAATTATTTTCCAAAGGCATATAATACAGTAAAAACCAGGCAGATTTCTATGCTGTTGTAAAAGCTTATCTTTAAAAGAAAGGTCCCTTGCTGTCAAGTCTTAAATAAATTTTAAGGTAGCCAGTATTCATAATTTAAAAGGGAGTAGAGTGGGAGGCATTTTCCATTGCCTGGTTTCTGCAGCCACTATGCTTTGGCAGAAGTTACAAGAGTTTAACCACAGACAAACAGCTGGTATGAAAAATTGCAGCCCAAGATTAAAAAGCTGAAGCACCTGAAAAATAGATCCTTTACTTGAAGGTGACATGGAACCTTAATAACTGAGGCTGCTTCCAGCCCAATCTTCGCTACAGAATTAATAGGATGGACATTATCAGACATCTTTTATGGAGTCTGTTATTACAGAAGCCAAAAAAGTGCTTTATGGACTTCAATATACAATAGCATTTTGGTCATTAGTGAAGTGGTACTCCTCTTGGAAGCTGCAGCAGCTTCAAAACACATGGTCATTAAAAATCTAGAATTCTCCAGTCAGTTTTCCACTATAGTTTATACCCACTTCATATAATTATTCACAATCCTTCCTTCCTGCCTTCCCTTTTCCCCTTTCCATTTCCTCTCTTCCTCCATTCCTTCTCACCAAGATCGTCAGAAGATCTTTAATAATCAGTGTCACAGTGAGATGTCAGAATATGAGATGTCCCTCTCTAGCTTAGAGATCCAGGTGATGTTCAGTGAAGAGAAGGAAAGGGTTCTTGCCCATGTGTCCACATTCTTTCTCCATCTTAGTGTTTATTTCTTTCAGTAAGAATGAAGAAAAACAAGCAAAACAAACCCTTGAAGCAGAGGTTTGAGGCATCTGGGAATGCATCTGTTTTAAACAAAAATAGTCTAGTGCACATCCTAACATGCAGTACTGCATTATACATGAGGGTATTGCAGGCTAAAAGAAGGGAAATTGCATTAACAATTTACAGTTGGCTAAGGATAGATTTTTACAGTGCTACAAACTCAGCTGTTTACTTAGATTTGACTGCACATGACATTTGAACATGTGTAGCCTATTGCTTTACAGCAGAAGCAACCAGAGCTTTCCTGATATGGGAACTGCACAGTGATAGCAGACTGACAACACTGAACTATAGCTGGCCCACACTTAACTGCTATCTTTACTCAATATATTGTGCTGTCTACAGTTGCTAAATGCTTGCATGTCTGTTCTGTGTATCAGGTTTGGAATTTTTTTTTAATTGCCTTTAAAAAAACCCTATCTTTTCTTCTGTCACAGGCTGGCATCTTGCATATAAGAGTGACAGAAGTGTGAAGCATCTACTGAAAACTATGCACAGAGTTAGAAGTAGACAAAATAAGTCACGGATATTGACTCATGACTCAACTGTAATCCACTAACCACTAGATTAAGGATGCTTTTATCCACATTCATAAAGCATAATGAAAAAATATAGTAAGCTCTGGTCCCTCCCCCGATATATTTTAAGCATTCCAGGTGCTACTCAGTTATCTAAAGTTTTTAATTTTAATCTAGATGTGCACGAACCCAGTTTTAACATTTCAAACAGAAGACAAAATAGTTTTTCCCCAAGCACAGTTCTGTTTATAGAGTTTATGACTATCACCACCACAGATTCAGAGCCAATCTCTCCCAACCCTGCATCTAGCATAGCTCCTTACATCAGCACAAAAAGCACGCACACGATGCATAAAGTTCTGCTATATCTGACATCATCACTAGTATGTAAACACAAGTGATGACTACAGGTGCACAACAAATCTCAGTGCAGAAGGAGGACTGAAGAGTCAATACCGATGCACTATGATCTACTGGAGCAAGCCTGGGCCCAGGAACCAGTTAGTTGTGATCCCAGTTACAGTACCTGCTGTACTATGAGCTGTCCCCTCCCAGTCTTATCTTCTGGATAGATGCTAACAACATATTTTTAATCTCATATAGATGCCTCACTTGCATAATTATTTACTTACAGTTCAAATACTGTGGTAATTGTGCTTGAGTAACTGAAAGCATTACAGGCACTTAAACAGCAAAAACAACATGTCAGTAGTGAAACCCCATCCTGTTCAAGCAAAATGTCAGCTTTTATCTACGTATACGCTACACTGAAGGAACAAAAGCCTACATTTGAAAAGACATCATAGTAACAATTTGCTAATAATTTCACAAACCATGATTCTGTCTATTCAATGGCAGCATGCCAAGTCAGACTCTAAGAATTTTGGTTAATAAGAAAAAGCACTTTCTTTTTACTTTAAGGATGTTAATGTCCCTAGAGAAAACCACAGCCATACCTACACCTATGCTGGAAGAACAATGGCATAAGACATTGCAAGGCATGTTCGAGGTCATTTCATTCATTTTATTTTGTGTGGAACGTTACTGACTTGCATTCGTTATGCTTGTTCTGCTCTGGAGTAGTACCAGAGTCAAGCCCATAGCTCCTCACCTAACAGCATTATACAGGGAGATTATAAGGGTATGGCTTGATTTGCCATTCGAAGTAAATGGTGCAAAACGTTAAAACCTAATTCAGTTTTCATTAGAGTAGCATGAGTTCATTGTCTATTGTTTCATTTCTAGATAAAACTAAGTATGACAGAAGCCAGAACAGACCACAAGATCTTCATCTGGGAAGGATGATAAGAGCGTATTTTTCATGGAACACAAAGGAAGGAGACAGAATGGCTTATGTAAATTACCTCCACTGACACGTGCCATTTTCAGAGCTTCAAGAGAAACAGCAGGGGTTATTTCTAGCTGGCAAACAACCACTTTGGCTTTACAGATGACATCAGAAGCCCTCTTCAGGTCTTCAGAATTTAAAAGCAGGTTGGCTCCTGGGACTATGACAATAACGTTCTGTCCTAAAGAGAAGATATTGTGTTTTTCATGTTAAGTTTTGCAATAAAGTATGTAAACCAATTTCTTGTTTTCCTATATTACAGATTAGTATTTTCATTTGTTTTCCAGAAAAAATCCCACAAAAAATATATGCATTGCTGTCATTTTCAAATATCTAAAGATTTCAGAAGATAATCAAAAAGATCAATGGATTAATGAATGCTACATGATACAATAAATCTAGTATATATTTATTTGGGAAAAGACATGTATGGGCTTTCCCAAACTTAATTTAGTGTGTTCTATGAACTCTAAAGGAGTACTGTACTAGTCACAGTGGGGATGATATTTGCATTTTCCTAAAATATTCCAGTAGCACTTGGAAGAGAAGTATTAATGTGATTACTGAGTTCATATGCCAAAAATGCCATAAAATTTTCAATTTTCCCGTCATCTGGAAGCAGATAATACTTCACATAGCTATGAAAATTATGCATGTTCTTAACATTTCAGAGAAGCAGCCTTGTTCATTTCCATGTGACACATCAATTAGGTCCCTAAGCATCAGAATAAGCTTGCCACCAAAACCCAAAAAGGTGATGCCTGTGTCTAATGAAAGCTTTATCAGAAGTGAGTAAAGGTGGGTGACAGCTTCTTCTGCACTTAAAAACATCCAGTAGAATGAATGGGCTAAGCAAAGCTATATGTGGAGAAGTACAGCAGTATCTCAAAGTACATCTAAGATCCTTTTCAGTCTTGTAGTTCATTTTACACTTATGTGAAGAGGTTCATTTACGTAGGTTCCAAATACTCTTTTGTTTTTCTTTAGATATACAAGTTCCTTTCTTTTATTGCAGTTTCTTTCATTCTTTCTTTTTTTTTAATCTCTGTTACAACACCTAGAGACCTTCAGGCATGGGTGCTTTCACACTAGAATTTATTATTAATCACTCAGGTATTAAATTCAATAAGTCAGTTGTTCCTTGATTTACAGCCTCATCCCGCCCCCGCTGAAGATTCCTTTAAGAACTGCCAATCATTAAAGGCTACCAATTCTGTAATGAACTGAATTACTCTGTAAATAAATATTTATGTTTTTAAATACGTTATTTTTGTTGAATGCAACTTCAAAGTCCTTTGAATAAGAAACGTGCAAAGCTTGTCTCTCTAAATATGTTCTGAAAAGAAAGCAGGACAATGGAAAGAATAATATAGTGATCTCAGAGGGAGGGGCCCAAGCTTTCCAAAGCAATTCTTCTGTCAATGGTTTGGTACAGAACAGCTGCATATGAAAAGCAAACCTCAGCATTTAAAGCCAACGCCCTGCTTTTCAACAGACAATGATGGGCATCTCGGATTAAAAAAAAAAAAAGACAGAAAAAACCTTCTGCAACAAGTAAATGCTATCAAAGATATCTGAATCCCGTTGAGGAAACATTCAAAGGCAAATTGCACCTATTCTGCCAAGAATATATTTTGAAACCTTACATTGCGCAGCAGTGCAAACAGCAAGAGGCAGGGAATCAGAGGAACAAAAATGTATTTCATTGCTGCCTGGACTCTGTGCTACCTAGAATCTCAGACTTTATCCGCATGTCTTGCTGCATTATCTTGCTGAACTGTTTAGCTGTACTGACATGTATATTATTATTAGACTTTAGAGCTAATGGCCCAAGGCGATAAGGAATGTTGTTTGCTTAAACCCATATGTGCAAATTCAAGGTAGACCATGCTGCACCGGGTCACAGTCAGAAGCATTTCTTTGTAACTACAAAAGGTTAGAGATTTAAAGTCTGCTTCCAAACCTGTCAGGGAAATGCAGTACCTACTGTGGGGTAACAGTCCGGATGGGCTTAACCCAAGTTGGAGGGAAAAAGCCACATTCTGTTCTTAGCTACATACACCAC
Source organism: Chloroceryle aenea (assembly GCA_013399075.1). Lineage (NCBI taxonomy): Eukaryota > Metazoa > Chordata > Aves > Coraciiformes > Cerylidae > Chloroceryle > Chloroceryle aenea. Next base: position 278,860 of record VWZY01009341.1, read on the forward strand.
AGTAACTGTGAATGACAGCAGTCACCACAGACTTACACCAGCGTGCATGATAGCAGAATCTGGACACATGCACTAACAATTAATACCAGAATTTTGTATTACCAGCAACCATTTTGTTGAAAGCAATTATTTCTTGCCAGGGAAATCAGATGGGAAATCAGCACCAGGGACAACAGAGTTAAAGACAGATGGCAAAGAGGGGTGGGATTCATCTTGTCCAACATTAACTTTTTTTTTTTTTTCTTTAATCCTACATTCTAGAAAACTCTAATAATTTCTAAAAATTAGTTTTCTAGTCTCTATCAACAAAGAGGAGAGACAAGTATTTTACATCCTACATATCTTCGATATCTGCTTGAGGAGGAGATAAACTATTGTCTGAAAATGCCTATGTATCTCTGTTAACTCTAGGTGAAGTCTTAAGCAGCACACCTAACACTGAAACAGCTGAAATGAGGTAAAATGTTACCCACATTAAGAATCAGAAAAATATACTTATTGCATTACAGCTATTTCTCAGATATCTTTACTTAGAACAAAAAATCTCAGCTTTGATATAATTTTAAGGTTTGCAGACATCACCTAGAGTAGAAAGGGCTACATTCACAGTTGCTATAAGCTACAACAGCTAAACAAAGCTGATAAGCTTGTGCAAGCTTATACCAGATGGGGATTGGGTCCAATCGATACTTAAAACGTGTGAATGCCACATATGTAAATACTGCCCTCAGCTTGGCTTCTAAACCTGCTCCTGTCACTTCTTAGAAAGATGGGCAACTCTAGGTAGATTTTTTTTTTACAAGTGTTGTTTTATAGATGCCACCAGATGAGAGTTGCCAGTGGAAAAATCAAAGGCAAACCAGAGAACATCATGGTGCGATTACCATCATTCTTTAAAAGGGGATAAGCTCAAAAGCCACCAGTAGTGCTTAGAACTCACTAAAATCTCAAACAGTGCAATAAAAGCAATAGCTGCAGAGCTTCTCCATAATAATTCATAGTGAAAAAAAGATTGTATCTGTGACCAGAAAAGAACGTTACAAGAAAAGCACTTGCTGCCAAATCCCATAGTTCATGAATCTGAGGGCGAGTTTTGGGTGTGTCGTGGTATCATAATTTCTACTTGGTAGAAGCAGTGAATAGTTTTGCACACAAAACATTCAAGTTCATGATGAATGTCAATACGTAGAAATTCTGCAAAATTCAGGTGACATTTCTTCATAACCCTGAAGGTTCAAAAAAAAAAAAAGATTTTCTCTCTGGAAAGAGTAATTAAAAAATTCAAATAAGCTGGCACATGTATTCTAAATTTCCCTGGTTTATTTAGCCTTATCTAAATATATATTTTGAATATTTTTATACTAGTAATGCTTTGGTATTGGAGATATACTTACTTACAAAGTAATGCCTATTCACTGTTCATGAATCATTAATAACTTTATCATAAAGTCAGCACAATGGCTACCTCAAGCGAGGGTTATCTCGCAGCGTTCTGTGTAGGTGAGCTTTAAATCCTAACTTGCAATAATCAAAAACCCTTCAATTGTGCCCTGCCAACCTCTGTTGTCCCTCCACTGAATTTTTGCTATGAACACAGAAGTTGTCAGACTGGTTCAAACTACTGGTCCAGTCAGACCAGCTTACTGGCACCGTCAACAGTCAGTACCAGAAATAAGTACAGAGCTGCAATAAACTTCATAAGTAAAAAATTATCCATAAAGACTTTTTTTTTCCTCCCTATATGTTTATGTAAAAGTACAACACACATCATCACTTTATGGAGTTCTTACCATTCAATAGCACACTGCTAGCAGAAGGTGTGCTAAGTGACAGAGCGAGTGGAGAAGGCAGGCTGAAAGGGGAAACAAAAGCTGGGGTTCAAAGTGGTGTGATGCTTCTCAAAGAAAATGTGCTATGAAAAGCAGGTGGATGTACCATCTTTTCTCCTTAAGAGAGAAAGTACAGATTCAACATGTACAGGGTCCTGGTAAAGTGAAGCTTGTGTTCAGTCAAAACCTACCTGGAGGGACAGTCTCATAAAAGAGAACAACTGAAAGGAACACAAGGTTCCAGAAGTTCCACAGTTTGCTCCCTCTGCTTGAGTATCTCTCCTACTCCTGCCTGTGATTTTACTCAACTAATTTGAACTGGTATTTTTTCCAAGTATCAGTATTTGTAAGGACTTGGTAAGATGAAGTGCAGGTTAGGTGTGTGAAACCACAGCAATTAAAACTTGGCAATTTAAAGAGATGATAACAACATCTTTCATTTGTCCCTCATTGTCCTAACATAAAACACCATCACCACTTCCAACTTCAGATGCTTCCCTCTTAAATATAACTTGGACTAGCAGATTCTACTTCACATCAGTGCATTGAATGCTGTGGTGTTTCAGCTATGCCACCACAACTACTGTGGTAAAACATGCATGTGCAGACAAGCCCTTTGAAAAGTGCTGTAAAACCTGTTTAGGTCAAATCAGCCAGGTTTCTACAGGAAAAAAAAATAAATAAAGTGTCTCTTGCAACAGCAAAGCACATAAGTACTGCTATTTTATTGCAATTTACTCAATTCAGGCGCCAGATGGTTTTAGAAAGAAGTAACAACCAGCACCATTACCAATTCTGTGCATCTGCTTGCTTTATAGCATAGTTCTGACCAGGTTTCCTCTTCTGTGAGATTTTAAATGAAATCTGAGCCCAGCAGTAACTTAATTTAGGATTTTTCCGTTTCTGAAAGAACTAAACAGGTATTTACAAAGGTTTTAAATCCACAAGATGTTTTTGTTCCTCATCCTTCAGATGGTGTTACGATTTTTGCAGGTTATCCTCTGTTCTTTCAAGTTTAGACCATGTTTACCTTAACTGGCCATGCATATGAATTGGAATGTTATAGTACTGCTCCTTATTTAACTGTTCTGGACACCAAACCTAGTGCAAACCAGGGTTACGTGTACAGAACAGTGAGGACTGGGAGTGCGCTATTGCATTCGCACTGTTTATTTACAACGGCCATCATACTGACTCTAGGAGGCATAAGAAAGTAGTTCTTAAGAGTTGCAGTGATAATTTAATTGATGATCCAAACCAAGAGAAAGAGATGGAAGTAAGAGGCAGTATCCAGTTTATTCAATGTATTTGAGTTACCTTATTTCTGAATTAGAGCTGCCATGCAAGACTTTGATTAATCTTGCTTAGGGAAAATTAAAATCACATCTCCAATGGATTTGCCTAATTTTCCTGAATGTTCCTGTAGAGACTTGCCTTTAGTCACAGGTCCTTCCTGTGTTCACTCCTGGACTGAATAGTCATGTTTTCTTTTCCATTTTGAGCTGTAGCCCAACATACTACTACCAGGTTACACTGGAGATTGTTAAATGGTAACTTTTAAAATGAAGGCTCTTAGCTGCATCAAAAGTGAACTAATCCAATCACCCTTAATTCATTATTTTTGCATAAACTTTAATAGTCCTGAGCATTAAATTTTGATCCAGACACACGTACTTCTCCTACAAGCCCTCAACTACACAATTTGCTTGAGCAAAAGATAAACTGAAAGTTTTCAGAGGATAATTTAATAATCTTGAAGAAGAATATGAAAACAAGCCAAATCTTTTCTTCTTCCCCTGCAATATGAGAGCAAAGGCACAGGCTAAGGAAAATTAACACAGAAAGAGCAATTATTCCATTTCACTGTGTATTCATCACTGCAGATGCAACCTGGGATCAAGAATTGTGGTAATATTACAAGATCAACATAAATATTTCCACTTATACTAAGGACAATTTATTTCCTGATTCAGGGCATAATGACTCAGTGTGCTGAGGAGGCAAATCCTTTCCTCATAGTAGAAGTGCTAAGTAAGTTGTGATGGAAAAGGAGAGCTTTAACCTTCTCCTACACTGTATGCTATAGCTAATGTAAAAGTAGATAGATCAGCTGGATGATTGAATTATGGCTATCACACTGCTAATCTAAGTGTCTGATTCTGCTACTTTTAGGCACATCATCTTACAACACTGACTGTAATAAAAGGAAGTGCAATGATGTGTGATTATGATAATGAAAAAAAAAGAATTATGTAGAAAAAAAAATTCTACAAATAAGTGACAAGGCAAAGGTTTCTTTTATGGATGTAGAGGCAGAATGAAGAGGACAATTCAGAGGAGAAATATGTACCTTCACTGTTGACAATTATTGAAGCAGTTCCAGTAGCAGCATCTGTAGTCTGACCTACAAATGCTAAGAAAGGGAAAAGTTACAGCATGCATTAGTTCAATACATTACTTTCAGCCAATCACATGTGATGCAGTTTAATTGAATTAAATCTAAAATGAACCCATAACCTCCAGCAATTTAAAAATGCTAATTACTCTTTCATGTGCAACAATGCCAAAGAAGCTAACAACAACAAAAAGTGTTAATTTACACCCACAAAACAGAAATGCGAGTCCAACGTTCTTTAAATTGGCTACATCTCTGCTTTAGAGAAAGCATGTTATTTATGCAGCCTTCTCAGGCACTCTGCTCCTACATGGAATTATTTCTTTTATCCAATGAAATAATAGAGTCAAGGCTGGAGAAAACAAAAATATTAAAACAACTCAGCATTTAATTCCTTATAGATTTGCATTTCAGCAGTAGTATTAGCATGTGCTATGAAGGCACTACTGAGGCTACATGTTTCCTCTCTGGATTATTATTCAGATAAATTAACTAGAAGTGAGGATGGCAGCACTCTCTGTTGTAAATTTTGTTCTGTATTTACTACTATAAGTTTTCTGCTGTCAGCAGATTTGTCAAATACTAACCAGTGGTCTGAAACTTTCTATGACAGGTGGATTTACTCTAGGCAGAACTGTAGCAGAAAACAAAAAAGTTGAAGTTTTTTTGTCTTCTGTGCTTTCAATGCTCTGCTTGCAGAGCAGCATGAGCTCAAGCTGCCCTGATCAAATGTGGGAGAGGGAGTAACACATCAGTAAAGGTCTAAATATCCTGAGCAGCACTAGGCTGCAGAAGACAGGAAGACTGGGAAAAAAAGCAAATCACAGAACACTGGAATTACAAAGAAAATGGGTAAGGTGCTATGTTAGGAAACAGAAGAGCAATGTAAACAATGAAGATATACAACAAGAATCCAGAATGTGAAAGCTGGCTGAACTGGCAGTACAGCAAGGGTTTTCATCCAGCACTCGGTACTTATGTCTAACAACAGGTATAGGTGAAACAAGTATTAAACTGAGATGAAAAGCAAACAAAAAGGTCCGTGCACACTGAATCAGCCTTGCCTTCAAATCTTGGAATGCAAGCTGGGATCTCAGACCAGTCTCATCAGCAGTACATCTTATCTTCCCCCAAGGCTGATCAATATATGGGGTGACAATTTAAAAGCATTTTGAGGTATTTTCAAGTCAATCAGCAGAAACTGGACCTAAATATTCCAACCTTTTAATTGATCTATGAATATATAGATCAATGACATATATGTCAATGAAGTGCAGCATGATGGAATTTCTGATTTTTTTTCCTACAGTTTTCCTTTGCTGCTAAAAGGCTATGTTAAAAAAATGTTAAAACTGCAATATCAATCATTTAAATCAGAAAACATGAGATTTAAGGTTCCTTGAAGAATATCCATTTTCATTAAGTGCTATGCATTACAATAGCTCTATTTCCATGATCAAAGACTTTATTCACAAGATAAGCATGCTTTGGGGAGATTTAGAAGTGTACACTAACAGACTCTGGTTTTATGGTATCCTCGCCTGTTTTCTTGCTTAAGTTGGAAGATACACAATGAATAAACCTGTATATACATTTGTGAAATATTTAGATGCTATAATGATAAGCATAATATAAAAGCCCACAAAATACTGATAGTTCTGTCTTTAAAGTAGGATTTGAACAACGCAGTGAATGAAGCTTGTGGATGCACATTAAACAGAAAAGTTAAATAGAATATTGAACTTCCACTTGGAGATTTTATCTGTCCATCCTGAAGTAGACAGAGTCATGCAGACAAAAATGTGATCATGTAGTTAGGCAGCACACAATAATACATTTACATGAGTGAGAATTAGAGAATTAGGGTTACAAAGGTGTAAAGATGCTGGAATATTGTGAATGCTTGATTTTCCCTTTTCCCAGAATTCTTTTCACATTGATTTTTGTGTGCATGTGTGTTACCAAACATTGGCTGCAGGCTCTAAAATGACTGCATGTGTAATTTCACAAAACAGAGGTGAAATGTACTGAGTTGACAAATGCATTTCCACTCTATCCCTCCCTTCTCAACATAAATTTGAGAATAAATAATCAGAATGGATTTTTCAACTTTTCACCAGGCATTACTATTATTAATGCCAGCCTAAATAATTGCATAACAGCAAGTTATCTTCAGGTAACTTGCAGTGATATAATCATCTGAGATTTAGAAGTAATAACACTATTTTTTATGCTTAGTGGTACAGCTAATTTCAGAAGTCCCCATATTCTCGCCCATATTCATTCATTCATTCCTGCCAGGTGTGTCAAACAATTATTCATAGTTCTAAATGGGAAAACAAACCCACTAAGGGAATAAAATAAGAAAACCCACTATCAATTTTTAAAGGTTAAAAAAACCCCATAAATATTATTAAAAACATAAATATATAAAGTTTTTTTAAAGTAAAAATTTACCTGTAGAAATACCATTTTTCTTCAAATTTTCAATATAATCATTGCCAAAGGAATCCTTCCCAACCTATACAAAAGATAAAAAGATAGGTTTTCTCTACAGAAAGGTGAGAGGATAGAGAGATCATCTTTAGGCAACATAATGCTCTAATGTAATTTGAATGCAACACTTTCTGTTTTGCAGCATTTTGTCTTAATAAACAAATAAGAAACTAATAAATCATAGTAAAATGTATTAACACCCATATTGATACATCCATGTTTCATTATCTTTCAATCACTGTTTTACCTTGACACTGAAGCTTTCTGAGGATTTTAAAATCTGGAAGTGTACTGAATTATTAGGCTTTGAATTGAAAGAATTTATAGCAACTCTGGTGTCCTTAATAGCAGTTCATATTTTGAATTTTCTATCTCAAGCTTCGTTGATGGAAGAATATCAAACTGTAGTTATGGGACAGAAAGTGATGATAAACATGGCATTGCTGATTTCTGTAATTCTTAGTACCAAATGTACTGTTTACAAATTGAACAGTTTTGTTTGCTTTATCCAACACAACAGATTAAGTTGAGTTAGGGACTCAAGATATGCTCTATTGTTTTTCTAGCAGCAAGTGAAAGAGACTGTAATTTCAGCTCTACTAATCCTTTTAGCTGAACATAATTCTGCTTGCTCTTTATTCATACTAATAAACATTTCCTTATGCTACATTATAGAAACTGAATGAAGGACACGAGGTATGTGGAGGAAAAAAAAAAAAAAGGTATAACTTGCTTAATGTCAAAATAGCATTTAAAATATATTTATACAGCTAAGATACGATACAGCCTATCTCTTCAGCACGAATAGTGTGTGCTCCCACTTTCAAGTGTAAATTGTGAATCTGATGGTGTCAAGACTGACCAATGCCATACATAGGAAGTGTTTTTGCAAGAGAAAACAACCCATCTTTCAGATTACAAACCAAAAAAGATCCTGGACATAGTCAAGATAATGAACCTGAGAACCTTAATTAATTATCCATCTTCTCACAAAACAGCACTAAATAACTAACAGCATATTTGAGTTACTGGAAGCACAAAGTAGCTGCCTCTATTGCTTGCTGTTAGAAATGTGTCTGTGCATGACCTCAGTCCTTTAGAAAGCTTGGAGAAAGCCCCAAGTACTAGCTGGGGATCACAACAACCAAACCTTGCCATTGAGAATTCTAAAATTTCAAGTGCATGGACAGATGATCCTTCCTCTCACACATTCTACTGCAGAACCACATTTGGAAACATATTTCCTACAACTTGTATAAAGGATTTTTCTAAAGCATTATTAAGGATGGTCCCAGTCTTTTAACAAAGGAGGACAGCAATTTAGGTCAAAACAGTTTAACTAGCTGGAACATTCCTCTAGTACAGGAAAAAACCCAAAACCAAACAAACAAATAAACAAACAAACCAACCAAACAAAAAATAAAGAAACAAACAAACAAAAAACACCACACAGAAAAAAAACAACCGAAACACAAACCCCAGCTACATTTACTTTGGTCACTGTGTTATTCATTGTTTGCATGTTAGAATTTCTCTGTATCTCTGACTACTCCCAGTCCGCCAGACAGGGCGGGTTGTCTGAAGGTGCGTCTCCTGCCTGCTTTAGGCTGGCTCACTGCAGCCATCTGCAACTGAAACCCAGGTAGCGCTCACCTCTGCAGACTAACAGTTGTACTAATGGAATGTGTTCTGCCTGATGGTATCACCTTCTCCCTCCCTCGCTGCTACAAAGCTTCTACAACAAATCTCAGGATTTGCTCAGTTATTTCAGCAACTAAATATTTCATAACCGTTTTCCAAAAGCTCAACTGAAACTTCCTTCCTTCAGCTCTTGGTCCTACATAACCGACAGACAGGCATCCCTTATTGTTCAACTGTCATAACAACTGAGATCAGCCACGGGACCTTTGCTCACAGCAAGACATCTCAGTGCTGGAGGGAAGTCCTTGGAGGGATCTCCATGGAGGTCCTTTTCCTCTGGAAACTTTTTTCCATGTTAGTCCATCAGCATCCAACCCAGTTAATCCTAGTGCATTTGAAGAGCTTATCTTTCCATTCAGGCTTTGCCCCCAAGGAAGGCAGAATATTGGGCATCAGATTCATTATAGATTAAAGGCATATTTACTGTCCATGTCAAATTATATAACATTGCTTTAAATATTTTCTGCTTTTGCACAGCCCCTGCTACATGAACTGTTGGGTAAACAGAAAAATAAATGTCTTAGTCTGCTGACCACAGAACATTGTATGTGCTGAAATAGCATTTCTTCTTTTTTGAGTTAGCAACAATAGCCATTTGTGCAAGCATTATGGTCACGTAGTTTGCAGATTAGAATGAGTGGAATTACATCAGTATTTTTCAATACGGGTTTTCCCTGCTTACTATTATGTTTTTCATGTGGAGCTAGGGGGAGCTGGCTGGCATCACAGCAGCTAAAATTTTAGCAGCTGAGAGAATCAGACTCATATGTAACTGAAAATTAATTATAAAAAAACCCCACGTACCTCTGGAAAATTTTTTGTTTAATCTATTCTATATGTCCTTCTGAGGTTTTTTTTTTGAGAGTGTTTACTCTTTTTTCTTCATTAGGGAATTAAACAGGTACTGAAGACAAGTATAAGACTGTAACACAAAACAACCCCAAACTAACTGAAGTTATGCATCACACTCTGGGCTGCATCTGAGATACTGCTATGACCCTACAATGAAATGGGGATTCAAGCTTACACCACTTGAACTTATATTTAGTAGATTAGCTAAAGAGAGAAGACCACATAGTGTGGTAATACAGCTCTTTTTTCTAAGCTGGGGCATAAGGAGAATTTAGTATCTGCAATACCAGTCTAGTGACATCGGTGTCCAGTGAGGATCATTCCAAATTGTTTGAAGTAAAACAGGGCTTTTTTCAGCACGTACATCTTTCAGGCATTCCACCATCCTAATCTAGAATGTTTAACAGATTTTTCTGGTAAAGACCACTCAAAAAAAATAATTAAAATAAATAAAAAAATAGTCTGGAATTTCTCAAGATCACTGTGCATTTCTCAGTACTGCAACAAGGTTCTTGTATGAACATTAGCAATTATTTAATTGCTTAGATCCTTTCGTTCCCTGACCATAATCCTTGACATTTCTTTGAACAACTCTCTTTCTTCTCATTTTATAGGTGCAACTATTCCATCAATACTTTGTTTTACTGTACTGAGCAAACTGGGTGGGGAGCGGGAGTTTAAGACTGAAAGTGTGATACATACTGATAATGTAGTGTTGCGGTGGCCACTTGCAGATATCCAGGAAGCAAGCAGAACACTGTTTGCATTTTCATTACTCAAATTCAGTACTTGGATTTTACATTAAAATCCACAGCATTCTGTGGCATCTTTACTCAGAACTGTAAATCATTCTAAAATTCCCTCTCTCAAACCCTCACCTGATAGTGTCTCTCTTTTTTTGTTTTAAAGCTCTGAGGCATGAAGAATGCCTTGTCACTTGATCTCAGATGTCTACCTCTACACATTGAGGACATCTTCTGCATAAATTACAGTCCTAATCAGAGGATGACACATTCCAGAAGAATGTCCTCCCCAGTGTTAACTTCATTCCTTGAACTTCAGATTGTAGAAGCAATTGTTGCACCTGTACTGGATGTAAAATGTTGGGAATTTTAAAACAAAGCAGAAGCCAAAACATAAGCACAGAGTGTGTGTGAGAGACAATATGGCTTTAAGAACCCCTGAAGATGACTTTTTAAAGTAAAAATAATTGAATTGTAATGGTTCATTACTGCCTGACTCTTCTTAAGTTTGTTCAGCAAGAAACTTCATATCACATCCCATTGACCTATGGAGACATAAGACTCTACTTTATGAGATGGGACTATTTCCTGAGGTTATAAAGTGTATTTTTAATTAAAAAAAGTATTAACTTTTAAAATAATAATAATAATTAATAAATAAATGAACCAAACCAAAACAACAAATGTTAGCACTTATAGATACTAGAGTAATTTTCTGCTGTTTAGTTTCTCCAATAAATATTTATCAGAAAGAATGAAAGAATACTAGGTTTTACTGAAACAACAAAAATATGATTTTTGGAGAGCAATTAGAAATTATAGTAACTGCTAAATTTTATTAGGAATGCAAATGTTTCCAGAAACATGTCTGCAACGAGCAAAGGCTAGACCATTAAAAAATACAACAAAATTCACACTTTCAGTGGAAAAAAAACCCTTTAACATTTAGCAGGAAATGTTACCAGAGAATTCATCACCAGTTCATCTTGTACTTGAATCTGATCACTCTTGAATGCAAAGATGATCAAATATGCACAATGTCACAGAAGCACAAATATTGCCAGTCTAAAAAACACCCCACACTATAAAATAGCTCCTGATAATGACCCATAGAAATGCTTGCAGATATTATTTAGATTTATAGATACCATTCGTTAGCCTAAATATTAGACTGGAAAACCAGTGAGAAAGGCTTCCTTGAGATGCTTCCAGTACTACTCACAAAATTCCTGACAGACAATGATCCCACAAATCTAGCATCCTCACTGGCTACGGCAGTAACAAGGTACGTCCACTCAAGTTGAAGTTTCATCTACAGTTAGCACAGGATAGACAATAAGGCTACCAAGGGAGAAAATTTGATCTTAACCTCAGTAATGATCATTCAAAACTTAAAACAATGACAAAAATCAAAGAAAAGCATCTGCTATGCTAAATCAGCCCAACTGTTTGTGAGCTAGTCTTTAGAACTGATGTATATCAGAAAAGTAGGCAAAAAACTACCAAAACATGCAAAAGTTCTAGTATTTGGACATGAACTTCTCATCCTAATCTCAAGTAATGAGATAATAATTTAACCCTTGAAACACAAAGCTTTTTAATTCCTTCTCAAACTTGTTACTGGCTTGTTAGCATCTGATTTTTAATCGCCTACTGTGTGAATTTCAGACTGACTACAGTGCCAAGCACCTGACTGTTATCAGTGATGTCCCAACCACTCTAACAGTGGGGAACATGGAGAGGAGGGGCTAATCAAGACTACTGGAATTCTGAATATCTCAAATTCTCCCCAATCCTCTTTTTCATGGTACATCAATCCTTCTTTACATGTAGTGTCTGCCAGATCTCTAGACAATTATAATTTGATTCAGCAGTGTTCTTAAGGCACCCTCCTCCACATTTAAATTTATAGCTGAAATAATGAGGAGAAAAAGTAATTAGAGAGGAATTAAAAAAAAACCAAAACATAACCAAAAAAACCCAAACACAACAATAAACCAAACCAAACAAAACCAACAACTTTCCTATAAGTCACCTAAGGGTTTACTGGATTTTGCATAAATATTTAGTTCAGCTGTAATCCCAGAGCAAGACAGTTCTTACCTTGCAGATCAGTGAGGTCTTGGCCCCAAGTCGAGCAGACTGGACACACTGATTGGCTCCTTTCCCACCAAAACCAATGAAAAACTTATGTCCAAGGATAGTTTCTCCAGCTCTTGGCAATCGTGTAGTAAGGCTATTCCAATGAAAAGCAATAATTACATCCATCAGTGAATGAAAATAACCAGCATCTTCAAAATAAAAGTTACATTTGTATAATCCTAAATGATCCAACAGTCAACCAGTAAGACTGCAAAAGACTCAAAGACCTTTTAGGGTCTCCTGACAGTTAAAGTTTATTACTTATATGCCATCCAGCCAAGCTTATCATTTATTACTCAGGAGAGGGGCTGCATTTCTTTTGTTTGTGTTTCATGTTTCTACAGGAAAAGAGCACTTGATTCCTCACTGGGATTCCCCAGTGCTAACTCAATACAGATAAATAATTAATCTATAGCTCTCACTACTCATGTTGTTTTACTGTAACAGCTCAAGTTTACATATTGCTCATTTAATTTCATTACATCTAATTATGCCTTCTTGAACCAAAGTAATTTTTCACTTTATTGGTGTTCACATCCTTCAAAATCGTAGATTGTTATCAAAACCTTCCTCCCCTCTGCTGTCACTCAGGTGTACAGTATATATTTAACTTCTTAAAATTTTTCTCTTACAAATCCACCTCTACAACTTATCAGTATTCTGTTATTTCTTGAAAGCAGTCCAATTGCATTTGCATCTTTCTGGGGATGGGTGCCGAGAACCAGATGCACTAATACAAGCAGAGACCGATTAGGACTGGATTCCAGTTTAATTTCCATTTTGAAAAAACAAACAAAACAAAACAAAACACCAACAACAAAACAGCAAACTGTAATTTTCTTAACCCTACCAGATGCTTTGCTATCTCCAGCAAAAGGAAAGAAGGAAAGAAAGAAGGAAAGGGAAAGGGAAAGGGAAAGGGAAAGGGAAAGGGAAAGGGAAAGGGAAAGGGAAAGGAAAGGAAAGGAAAGGAAAGGAAAGGAAAGGAAAGGAAAGGAAAGGAAAGGAAAGGNGACAGAGCTTGGACATGTTTGACTGCACCTTAGGAAAAAAGAAAGAGGGAAAGGAAAGGAAAGGAAAGGAAAGGAAAGGAAAGGAAAGGAAAGGAAGAAAGACCACCAAGATTACGTGGAAGAATTTCTCTGAACACAGAAGGCTAGTTTACTTCTGCCACTTCTGTTAAAAAATGTAACTCAAAACTGTGTTTACAACACTGAGATTACCAACATTTATGCCTCCTCAAGCCACTTATTCCAGGCATGAGATTTAAAAATGTAATTTCTTTCATCTCTTAAGCTACAAACAAGTTCACAACACGTGTGGAGGGCAGGCCTCCCATGACATACTGACAACCAGTTCAGTCAATAGCAGTTAGCTCAGACAGATTTCCAAAAGTCTGGAGGAAAGAAAACGAGAATGGGGATGGGGTCTGAAAGAATGCAGCAGAATCTGCCCTAATGAGGAAGAGATCAACTTCAGTTAATCGGTTGATAACATTCAACTTCAGTTAATTGATAACATTCAACTTCAGTTAATCAGTTGATAACATTATTTTGCCAATAAATCTTACAACAGCTTTAAAATTGCCAGCTCTCCAGTTCAGAAAAAATGTGACACGCACTGGCAAATCACTACGGAGTGCTCTTTGAAAAGGGTATGAAGAAAACATGTGTTTTACTTTCAGAGTTTATACTGCAACTTGTGGGACATACTGGTGTTTTCAGAATCTTATGGAATTACTGTCGGAGCACAGCCTGATTGACCAAAAATTCTCAGGAAAAAATAAACTTTTTTTCCTACTAATTTTCAGTTCCAGCATCCATCAGTCCAAAGGTTTAGGATTGTTAGGAAATCAAGAAAACCAAAAATTAAATAAGAAAAGAACACGTCCTGAAGTCCCAGAAATTAAGAATTTTTCTTTGAAGGACTTGTTACTGTGCTTCATCAGTACTTACAGTTTCTAGAGAGATACAGGTAGGGATGCCAGCTAATAGAGCACCCCAGGTTTTAGTGTGAGAGTACTGTAATCAGCCCACACATTTATTTTGTGCAAGTGACCACAAAGAAACCCTAGAAGGTTCACACGTATAGCTAATGACACTCATTTTGTTTCCAGAGAGGCAGAGCTGGGAATATTCTATTGGGAAATGTCTGAACCATTTAAAATAAAATTGCAACAGCTTTTTAGAAGTATACTTATAGGTACCTTTTATATATATATACACATATA